>VDCT01000059.1:0-24931 GCA_009763385.1 Coix lacryma-jobi var. lacryma-jobi
AAGCATTCATTATCAAATTCCCATGGGCGACCTAACAAAATGGAACAAGCTTGCATAGGGACAACATCAAAATCAGCAGTATCATGATAAGAACCTGTGAAAAAGCTAATACGTACTGATTTAGTTACCTTAGTCATACCATTATTATTGAACCATTGAAGTTTATACGGATATGAATGTTGTCGTGTGGTCAAGCCAAGCTTCTCAACCAAATCCGAACTCACCAAGTTGTTGCAACTCCCGCTATCAATGATGGTGAGAACACGACAACCCTGCACAATGAGATACATGTGGAACAAATTGTGGCGTTGGATCTTCATCTCTTCTTCTTCATGTCCCACACGTGTACTCCACACTCGTTGCACAAGAAGACTAGGATAGTCCACTACAGCAGCCACACAGTCAATGGTGATGGTCTCCTTGTCTTGATCGTCCTCGGTGGAATCTGCAGCAATGTTAGCAGCAAGAGCTAAATCATCTTCAACATCACTAGTACTTACATATCCATCCTCGGTAGCAATGAAAGCACGACGACTGGGGCAATCCTTCATGACATGTCCCATGCCTTTGCATCGGTGGCAAATGATTGTAGAGCTGGACGAGGAAGATCTAGTAGAAGCACCCGAAGTGGCACCTTTCTTGAATTGTGGAATCTGCACATTAGACAATTTACTGACCCCTGAAGGTGTAAATGGCTATGGTGCTGCAGGAAGCATGGGCGTCTCCGGCTCAGAACGTTGCTGAAAAGGCCTCCCATTGTTATACCTTCAACGTTGCTCGAACCTATCTCCAAATCGATGAATCAAGGAACTTCGGGAAAGAGGAAAAAAGTAGATCCAAAACGAAAAACCGATCGATCTACTTGTTCATGAGGTTTGAGTTGAATTCCTTCGGCGGAAATGATCCCCTCACAGTAAAGAACAAGTTGATTCAAATGGTTTTGCAAACGGAGCAACGTAGAGAGAGAACGATCGACGGGAAAATTGAGACAAAAAGCAAAACACAAAGAACAACTCAAGAACGCGGATCACAATCAAAATTGCCAGCCGAAAATCATCCCCACGAGGAGACAATGGGATTACGGTCCCGTTTCCTCAAAATCTCAAGAACACACAGGTATGATTAGCCGTCTCTGTGGAGCTCAGTAGCTACAGCAGGGATGTAGGAGAGCAGGATACCCTAAGAATGAATATAGCAAATGACTGAGATAGTTTGGGAGGTGGGTGTCTCCCCCTACTTATCCTAATTCTAATTCTCACTCTACCCCTAAACTCTAAGGTTATTCTGGACCAACTCAAAGTAGATGCTGATCCGACGGTCACGCCCGCACAATAGGTAGCTTCGCCTCGATGCGACCTCACCGATTGCCGCCATGTGCCGCCACCACCCTGCTTGTCCTTTTCACGGACATCGCCCCCGGTTTTGAGGCCAAAACAGGGAAACCAGCCTTCACGACCATCCCCCGGTTTTGAGGCCGAAACCAGGAAACCCAACGTCCGTCGTCTGAGTTTTGTGGCCCAAACTCAGAAACCCGCCAGCGCCCAGATTTTGAGGCTCAAACCTAGAAACCGTCCTCAGCCCGATTTTTATGGCCCAAACTCGGAAAACCCGCAGCACCCAAGTTTTGTGGCCCAAACCTGGAAACCGTCCACCGGTAGTTTTTCTGTGGCTCAACCACCAAACCAGCGCCGTAGAGGGGATGCACTGCCCGTGCACCCCGTCCACCGACACATGTCCCCAGGTCCTTGACCCCAGCAACACCGTGCCCCGCAAGTCTTTGCTCGTCGCTGTCCCAGGCTGTCAGCCACCACAGCTGATCCTCAGGCCACTGGTCCCTCAGTCCAAGCCTCACGTCCGCCCTTCACCGCTCTGGGTACATCGGCATGGCACGTCCGCGGCACGGCACGCCCATCCTTCACCGCTCCCGGTCTGTCGGCACGGCATGTCTCTACTTGACCTTCACCTTGCCTGTGATCACTGTATCCGTGCTCGACACCTGCACAACACAAGCCAAAGAACATGCGCATCAAACCAGTTGACAATCACTCATCATTCAAGATCTGGCATACACCCATGTATCCGCATATTTCATTACTACTAAGGTTCTTTTCCACGATAGCAAATATAGCCAACCGTGATCCGGTAAATATCCACTAAGGGTATTATGGGAACATCCTTTATTTACTACTTTATTGAGCAGGCTAAGCAATTCTACTTATAAATAAGTAAATAACAGGATAACATGGCAGGAATAGCAATAACCAAGGAAGGGTAATGCAACAAATAGGATTCAATCAACTCCTAGACGTAATCCATCACAGTATAAAAATACTCAACTGAATTATTTGTAAATAATAGGATACTTAGAATGCTCCGGGGCTTGCCTTGAGAAAAGACTGAGGCCTCGTGAGCGGGGCACTCAGGCAGGTTAGCGTTGAGGTCGGCAGGTTCGGTCTCCTCGCTTCGGGGCACCTCCTGGATCTCCGGCTCCTCGCTTGCTTCTGGCTCGGTGTTGGTCTCCTGAGCTACCGATCCTAGGTGCAATGCGGTAATAAATAATTAAACAATACGTGATGTATTATGATGGTATGAAAAGGCACAATATCTTTGCAAACCAGCAAAACCAACTTGTTTGAACCACTTTGACATTGAGGAAAAGTATTTACTTTATTGAATCACAAAACAATTAACTTAATTATTTCCTATTTATTATTTCAAAAAGAACCCAGGTTTGTACAGCAAGTGCTGTTTTTTGTACACAGAAAAAATATACAAAAATTACAGTAGCTAATCTGCACTTACTGGACTTCACTGTATAAATTTCAGCAAGAAATAAAATAGTAAACAGTAGATACAAAAAGATTAAATAAACTGCCAAAAAGGTACATTGAAAAGTGTCAAACAACAAATTTATATTTTTCTTCGCTTCTTCTACCTAAAACAACCCTACTGCAGAAACAATACTGCTAGAGCATGCATATATAACTCTACACAAAATTTTAAAGTTTAATCCAGATTAAAGCCTTTGAACTGCAACCCTGCTCGAAAAGGGCGCAACATTCATTTTCATATTTTTTCCAGATTCTATTCAACATTTCATATTTATCGAGAAAGTTCCATGATCAGCAAATTTATATTATTTTCTATATGAATTTTCTAAGAAAAACTGAGAAAAGCACATTTGTACTGCAACTTCATTTTACTCCATACAAATAACTACATCAAATGTTTTTCTCAGCTTCACTAAGATACATAGAGAGTACACAAATTTTTCCATCTTTTATTTCTGCATATATTTTTCTCAAGCAATATTCTAAGAAAACGGCTAAAAAGACATTTAAATCTAAACAAGCACTTTTTCTATAGAAACAGGCCCTCATATATTTTTCCTAGATGCTATACATGACAAAAAGCATACACAAATGTTACCATAATTTTATCTGGCTAGAAAACATATTAACACATTTATTCAACAAATTACACATAAACTAGAATAAATAAAAACAGTGCAATAACCTTTCACCAAAAATACTTTCCTATTTTTCTCAGATAGCTTTACTCATGAACGGATTAAAAAAACTGAAAGCACTTCATTTGGATTAACAAAACATGCTATACAAAATAAATAAACATCTCGGGAAAATAAAAGAAAACGAAAAAAATCATTTGAATCTCCCGACCAGGGCTTTGTCAACACGATCCATGGACCATGGGTGGCTAACGCACGGGACCGGCTGGTCAACGGGACCCACCTGCCAGTGAAGGCGAAACAGGGGAGGCGTTTTGACCGCGCGATTCTCGCCAACGGCGATGTCGCCGGCGGTGTGGTTTGGCTTGACGGGTTCGTCTCGTCAAGGCGAGTCCAGTGGTGGGGTTTTTTTGGCCAGCACGCGACCATAGCTCGCCGGCAATGAGCAATGGTGGACGACGGCGGCGATGTCGCTTGGCTAAGCCATTTCCGGCGATCACCGGTGAAATTGGTGTGTGCATCATGACCAGGGAACCCTAGGGAAGAAACTAGGTGGGTTGGTTTGGCCGGAGGGGCTCCGGTGAGGTGTGACCTCGTGTAGGTGCTGCGACCGTGCTAATGGCGCTCGGCCGAGACGGTGAGAGAGCTACGGGGCGGTAGAGACCTGGCAGTTGGGTGTTCTCACTTTGCTTTGGTGCGGTGACGAGCGTCGGGAAAGGAGAAGGCTTCGTGCGGTTTGGTCGGCGCAAAACGGTGATGGCGATCGAGAGGGGCACTCCATGCTTCGGTGGCGGTGGGGCTCCAACGGTGGCGCAACCATGCGCACCGTGTGTCCGGGAGGTAGGCGGAGTGTCGGCCGGAACTAATCGGCCGATGGTGGTTGGTTTTAGCTGGAACGGCGGGGTGAACGGCGGTGTCGGGCGGTGGCGAACGCGGGCGCCCATGCTCGCGTTCGTGTGTGCAGGACAAGAGAGGGAGTCGAGAGCGGTGAGCGCGGGAGCTTGCGAATGAAGAATGGAGAGAGGGAGTGAGCGGGGTGCAGGTTTCGCTCGCTGGATTGGCCTGACGGGCAGTCGTGGCGGGGGCCACGACCGGCGACGGCGAGTGGGCGAGCGCGGGTAGCGAGGCAGCGTGGCAGGCGAGGCGGGCGATGAGAGGGCGAGAGAGATTGCGGCGTGCAGGCGGGGGAAGCGATCGTGGGCGGGTTGGGCGAAGAGGATTCGACTAGGCGCGCGACGGCCACACGGCGTGCTCGCCGGCGTGCGGTGCGGCCGCGGGTCAGGTGCACGACGCGGCGCGTGCAGGGGAGCGGCGCAGTGCGGGCGGAGGCGGGCGACGCGGGCCTGGGCCAAAAGGCCGAGTGGGCCGATCGGTTGGCACCGGGAAAAATCCAAATCCTTTTTCTTTTTCAATTTCTTTTCCAAACTTTGACAAATTCAAAACAGTTTCAAAAACTCAAAACTAGGATTTGACCCAAAAACAAAAGTTGTTGAAAATAATTTTCTCTACATCTTTCATATAGGACATAATTTCTGAAAACCATTTCTTTAGCCTACACATAATTAAAGCAAATTTTAAGGCTAGAAATCATTTTTGTTTCTGCGTTTTTAATTATTAATCTACACTTAATTAGGACAAAGTGTCTATATGGGAAATGTTATACTCATTATTCTCTATTTTATAAAATTATTTGTCAGGATAGAAATCAATTTAAACAAGCAAGTCTTATTGAACCCTAATTCCAAATTAATAAACAAAAGCAAAACAAACATTTTAATGTACATGAGATGATGCAATGCAATGCTTATGTTAATTAGTAGATAATGTTGTTCCTAATGCAGTCTTGACATCAGGGTGTCACAATTGACAAGAGTGAAGTATTTGGCATATTCAAAACCTTTGTCAAGAGAAGTCAAAATGAGTTTGATAGAAGAATCAAGAAAGTGAGAAGTGATAATGGAAGTGAATTTAGAAACACGAGAGTTGATGAGTTATGTGATGAGATTAGAATCAAGCATCAATTCTTGGCCAAGTACACACCTCAATCCAATGAGATAGTTGAAAGGAAGAATAGGACACTCATTGATATGTCAAGATGTATGCTTAGTGAGTACAATGTGAGTGATTCCTTTTGGGCCGAAGCAATCAACATGACATGCTATTATAGCAACCGACTATATTGTCACCTTCTATTGAAGAAGACACCATATGAGCTCCTCAATGATAGAAAGCCTAACATTGCTTATTTCCGGGACTTTGGGTGCAAGTGCTACATATTGAAATGAACGGGACAGCGGAACCACTTGGGTTGCAATTTGAGAACGCAAGTGATCGATGAAAGGTTTCCTAACTAGATGTTATTAACAATCTGTGCTAGGACTAAGGAAGATATCGGGAGACTACACGGGCCAGCAAGGCATGATATACTTGGTGTGGACACACGCACCAGAAAGCAGAGACATTAAATTGGAAGGAAACGTCCAATGATCGTTGAGTTTGGATTAGAACCATGGCTCTCAATTTGAGAAGAATAAGACCATCCCAATCTAAGATGAGAATGTGAGAGGCGAACAGTAATTGGGTGGAAGACTGCAGCTATATGAACATAGGACATTGATTGTAGATATACTGTGAAATAACTGTCTCCCGCGCAGGTCGAGCCAAGAAATTCAAGTGATTGAACACTTGAAAGGATGGACACAAATCTCAACGTGCTCTCATCGCCTGCGTTCAACTTGCCATGGCAATGAGTGCTTGTGTTACGGCAGGAACACTAGGGGCTCTCAATGATTCAAACACAGATGACTAGTAGCTCTCAAGTAGATCTGTCATTAAGCCAAAGTACAGATAGTGCACCAGATTATACGTGTGTGTTCAAAGGTAGGACTTGAAATCGACGATGGTGTAAAAACCGCAACCAGTGCGTCCTAACATCTAAACACTGGAATGCGGTGATTAAATGCGAGAAGACGATCCGCAGGATCCCTATTGGATGGGAAATTGTTGGTGACGACTAAACGACAGAGGTGTGCAATACAAATCAGAAATGGACTCTGGAAAGTGTTCATTTTTGGTGGAACGTGTCTTGGGCGCACAACGGTACTCATTTGTATCATTATTCCATTAATTCTTTGGGTCTACTTCGTTGGTTCACAATCCAAGAATTGGCATAGAACGCCTTTGATAGGAAAAGGCGTGTTGATTGGGTATATTGCATTTCAATGCATTAAGGAGCTTGGAATCACTGGATCATTACATATTAGCTGAGAGAGACACAGTAGTAGTTGATCGAAGTTGGATTGGAACATTTTGAAAGTGAGGGAAGTTTGAGTAGTCGCTTTTTCTTCCACCCCCGTGGGTCTCATGGATAGGACTGGTCATCTAGTGCCTCTGGCTTCCTCGGCTACTTTCGCGCTCTAAATATGTTTATACAATGCAGCTGAGCTAGAACTAAACTCTGGATTGGCTGTTTGAAGGGGCTAATGAGTGTTTATTGTTTTTGGAGTAATGATGCTTTACACCATGGTAGAACTAATACATACACTATCATACATAAGGACAAGAAAATTACTTTGCTGCCTTTGTCTCCTACGGATATTATTAAACATGCTAAGAGATTAAAAATGAAAATAAACCTCCAACAGACATTGCTAACAATCATGAGATTAAGTTAAAAGGAGGTGTTTTTCTTGCTACAACTTCTTCTACTGCTGCGTTATGTGATAATAATAATGCTCCTTGTTATACTATGCTTTGTCGACATGTTAGTGTTGCTGCAGATGATCCTATACCTTGTGTTTCGCATTGTGCGGTCACTAAGCTTTTGCAGGAGCTTGGAGATGACATGGAGTCGTGGACGACTCCGATTCTAGAAGGAGGGGATGATGAGGACATCGCCAAGATGGAGTCGAGGACGACTCCAATTCAATAAGGGAAGGATGATGAGGACATCGCCACGCTGGACACACCAACGCCATGGTCTTCCCCTAGTTGCGCTGTCTCCAACTCAGCTACCTCGTCACCCTCGGAATTCAGGAGCAGTCCCGGGTAAAATCAACGCCCCGGACGCATACGACTCCATTTTCGACGAACCAGATATGCTTGAAAAGATAATTTGATAAGCTAACCAATGGCTTTGGAATCACGTGAAAATACGTACGGAGTCAACGGGAATCGTCGAAACAAGTCAGCGTCCAGAATCTGCCAGGGTGCTGCGTCACCGTATTTTTGGTCCGCTGGGCCGTGTATCGTCTTAGAGTCCATTAGGGGGCGCGTCCAGCGTAGATGACGTCCTAAACCCTATAATTAGCCTCCGTCATCGTCGTTAGGTCTTGGGTTTTGTTTAGAGTTTAGTTTTCCATCGAGAAGCTGAATCGTTCATTGTAACTATGGTGTTGAATCCTTTTACAGTGATCAAGGGCCCCCGTTCTTGATCTCCTCTACTGTGTCGATTAGTCCTTTGGAACCGAGTTCTTGAACCCTCTATTGATATTCGCATAATTCATATTTGCAATTTCAGATTACATGTTTTTACCTTCTTGCTTGTGTTCTTCGATTCGCTTGCAGGATTAGCCTTCTTGGCGAGGTCGATCAAGTTGTGCGTGGTTGATAACCAACGGAGCAGTGGTGTAACGGTTGTAGGGTTCGAATCGTGTCTGATTTGAAGCTGGATCGCCAACGTCGAGTTCTCCACCAATCGAATGTATCGCTACCTCTCGGAACATCGGACCGTCCCTCATCAATTGGTATCAGAGCTTTCAGGTTTCCCGCGACGTATAATCTCGTTTGCCCTTAGATTCATATTTGTTCATTACCTAGAGTCCACAAAAAGCCTAAAAAATATTTTAATTTTCCGTTGTCCTATCGCCCTTTGTGCCTTTGCAATTTCGTATCAGTTTCGCTTTGTTGAGTTTGTGTCCGTGGTCGAGTCTTGTTGCTGTTTTAGGTTGTGTTCGTCGTCGTAGTTCAACGTGCTCGTTGCTGTTTCTTTGTTTCCACCGCTATCCCATCCACCGTTCCTAAACAACAAGTCGAAGCCACCACATTAGTCGACTTGCCCGCTAGCCGCCTTGTGTAAATTCTCGCCGCCGCGCAAACCCTAGATAGGTTGCCAACTGCTCTAATTTTTGCCTGCATCGCCGCCCTCCTTACATCATCTGGCATCTACATTCTGCTATTAGTTACAAGGACGCTTGCTCTTGTGATCGGTGTTGGAGTTTACGGTCGCTTTGCCCTAACTGCCGCTGCCGAGTTGCCCTAACTTCTGTTTTCGTGTTGTGCCTATCGGAAAATATAACTAGAGATACCTTCACTAAAACAGGCATAACTTTTCGCTCGTTTGTCCGAAAAATCTGAAATTTTTTGTGGAGATTCTTGACACCGTTTGGAGCCAACCCAAACTGAGCTTTGCCCTGTTTGGTCCCCTCAAAATTGCCAAAAAAATTCGGAAAAATAAAGAAAAAAATTGACAAGGTTTTTGCACGCTTTTCAGAGAACGTGCAAATTTTTTGTAGACCACATCTGACCTTAGTTGAAGGTGCCAATTTTGTGGTTACATCTTTTGTGATCCTTGTTCTAAGAAAAATATAAAAAAAATAGTGAAAAAATAAAAAGTTTGATTCCTACCATTACCTTTTTGGAAAATCAAGGGAAAATTCAGGAAAAAGGAAAAATCAGTGTTCTTTGCTTGTTCTGTGAGTTCTTTCCATCGTTCTTTGTTTCATCTTGTTGTGCTACGTCCACACACGTCTTAGCCAGCAATTGTGACTTGTGCTTTGGATACTTATTGAACTTTGCTAATCTGTATTCATTAGTTGTTCATCCTTGCTATCATATTGTGCCTACCTATAGCTCCACATATACTTCTGTCAGCACAGGTTCATCTTGCAACTGTTGCCCACGCTCAACAATAGATTGCTTCGTCACTTTGGTTTGATCTTGTTTGGCGTTGGTAAGACTATAGGCAAGACGGTGGTAAGCCGCTTGTGATTTTGCATTCCACTTTCCCCACCACCACCACTACTTGGTTCCTTTTAGTTGATAGGGATAATACTTTGATGTTGTCTTTTTCTATCTTCTAACAATGGCAGGAGTCCCGGCGGACTTCAATGAGTGCGTGTCCAAAGGCGAGCTTACAACATTCATGAATGAACAACGCAACCTCATGACCGAGCTGACGCGCAACGTGAACAATCTGGTCAACCGCATTGAACAGCTTGAACAACGCCCTCAACCTCATCGTGATGACGAAGATGCAGATGCTTTTGGTGATGACGATGCGGATGCTGACGCTGGTCCACGTCGCCGCCTCAACTTCAATCGTCGCGGTATGGGAGGTAATAATCATAATAATGATCCTTTTGCTAAAATTAAATTTAGCCTACCTCTTTTTGCTGGTAATATGGATCCAGAGACATATTTAGATTGAGAACTTGCTGTTCAACAAAAATTTGATTCTCATAATGTTCCTGCTGAGCATAGAGTTAGACTTGCTACTATTGAGTTTACTAATTTTTTCTTATTCTGGTGGAGTGATCTTTGCAATGCTAATAATGCTGCTGTTGTGCCTCAAACTTGGAATGCTTTAAAGCAACATATGAAATCTTGTTTTGTTCCTCCCTATTACCAACGTGATTTACGTTTGAAACTGCAAACTTTAAAACAAGGTGATAAAAGCGTAGAGGCATATTATCAAGAATTACTTATTGGTTTAGCACGTTGTGGTATACATGAAGATGATAATGATGCTACTGCTAGATTCTTTGATGGTTTGAATCGTGATATCCAGGATATTCTTGATTACAAAGATTGGAATAGGTTCAGCCAATTATATCATCTTGCTCTTAAAGCTGAACAAGAAGTACAGGGACACAAACAACATCAACCTTTCAGGTATAACAATGGGAGGCCTTTTCAGCAACGTTCCGAGCCGGATACGCCCACGCTTCCTGTAGCACCACAGCCATCTACACCTTCAGGGGTCAGTAAATTGTCTAATGTGCAGATTCCACAATTCAAGAAAGGTGCCACTTCGGGTGCTTCTACTAGATCTTCCTCGTCCAGCTCTACAATAATTTGCCACCGATGCAAAGGCAAGGGACATGTCATGAAGGATTGCCCCAGTCGTCGTGCTTTCATTACTACCGAGGATGGATATGTAAGTACTAGTGATGTTGAAGATGATTTAGCTCTTGCTGCTAATATTGCTACAGATTCCACCGAGGACGGTCAAGACAAGGAGACCATCACCATTGACTCTGTGGCTGCTGTTGCGGACCATCCTAGTCTTCTTGTGCAGCGAGTGTTGAGTACACGTGTGGGACATGAAGAAGAAGAGATGAAGATCCAACACCACAATTTGTTCCACATGTATCTCATTGTGCAGGGTTGTCGTGTTCTCACCATCATTGATAGCGGGAGTTGCAACAACTTGGTGAGTTCGGATTTGGTTGAGAAGCTTGGCTTGACCACACGACAACATTCATATCCGTATAAACTTCAATGTTTCAATAATAATGGTATGACTAAGGTAACTAAATCAGTACATATTAGCTTTTTCACAGGTTCTTATCATGCTGCTGATTTTGATGTTGTCCCTATGCAAGCTTCTTCCATTTTGTTAGGTCGCCCATGGGAATTTGATAATGATGCTTTACACCATGGTAGAACTAATACATACACTATCATACATAAGGACAAGAAAATTACTTTGCTGCCTTTGTCTCCTACGGATATTATTAAACATGCTAAAGAGATTAAAAATAAAAATAAACCTCCAACAGACATTGCTAACAATCATGAGATTAAGTTAAAAGGAGGTGTTTTTCTTGCTACAACTTCTTCTACTGCTGCGTTATGTGATAATAATAATGCTCCTTGTTATACTATGCTTTGTCGACATGTTAGTGTTGCTGCACATGATCCTATACCTTGTGTTTCGCATTGTGCGGTCACTAAGCTTTTGCAGGAGCTTGGAGATGACATGGAGTCGTGGACGACTTCGATTCTAGAAGGAGGGGATGATGAGGACATCGCCAAGATGGAGTCGAGGACGACTCCAATTCAATAAGGGGAGGATGATGAGGACATCGCCATGCTGGACACACCAACGCCATGGTCTTCCCCTAGTTGCGCTATCTCCAACTCAGCTACCTCGTCACCCTCAGAATTCAGGAGAAGTCCCGGGTAAAATCAACGCCCCGGACGCATACGACTCCATTTTCGACGAACCAGATATGCTTGAAAAGATAATTTGATAAGCTAACTAATGGCTTTGGAATCACGTCAAAATACGTCCGGAGTCAACGGGAATCGTCGAAACAAGTCAGCGTCCAGAATCTGCCAGGGTGTTGCGTCACCGTATTTTGGTCCATTGGGCCGTGTATCGTCTTAGAGCCCATTAGGGGGTGCATCCAGCATAGATGATGTCCTAAACCCTATAATTAGCCGCTGTCATCGTCGTTAGGTCTTGGGTTTTGTTTAGAGTTTAGTTTTCCATCGAGAAACTGAATCGTTCATTGTAACTGTGGTGTCGAATCCTTTTACAGTGATCCAGGGCCCCCGTTCTTGATCTCCTCCACTGTGTCGATTAGTCCTTTGGAACTGAGTTCTTGAACCCTCTATTGATATTCGCATAATTCATATTTGCAATTTCAGATTACATGTTTTTACCTTCTTGCTTGTGTTCTTCGATTCGCTTGCAGGATTAGCCTTCTTGGCGAGGTCGATCAAGTTGTGCGTGGTTGATAACCAACGGAGCAGTGGTGTA
The DNA here is from genome assembly GCA_009763385.1 of Coix lacryma-jobi var. lacryma-jobi. NCBI lineage: Eukaryota > Viridiplantae > Streptophyta > Magnoliopsida > Poales > Poaceae > Coix > Coix lacryma-jobi. The sequence goes on from VDCT01000059.1 coordinate 12,237, forward strand.
ACGGTTGTAGGGTTCGAATCGTGTCTGATTTGAAGCTGGATCGCCAACGTCGAGTTCTCCACCAATCGAATGTATCGCTACCTCTCGGAACATCGGGCCGTCCCTCATCGGGTCCAATACAGTAAGGGTCCAGAACCATTTTTGTTGGACCAGACGCGTCCGATCCTGACTGACCGGACGCTCCAGTGAGTCCGGTCAGTGCAGCTTCGCACGTTTTCATCCGTGGTTCGTTAGTCCGTTGTCGATTTTGATTTTTGGTTTTTGCGTTGGGTTTCAAGGATTGTGGTGTGTCCCGCTGTGCTTCTTGGAAGCATCCACCCTACATCTAGGGCATGGACACTCGCAAGCTTTTGGGATTGATTCTCGGGACAGTGGCGACAAGTTTCTGAAAAGAAATTTGAAGCTCCCGTTCACCCCCCCTCTGGTAGCTTTCTGGTAGCACTTTCGGTCCTTCAATTGGTATTGGAGCGGGTTAAGGATCTTCCACATTACCCGGTTCTAGATCCACAGAAGGCGACATGGATCGCGGCGTGGGCAAACCGCCGTTTTTCGATGGGACGAACTATGCGTATTGGAAGATACGCATGTCGGCCTATCTTCAAAGCATGGGTGCTTCTGTCTGGGATATTTGCAACAAGGCCGATTACGTGGTTTTGGATGCTCGTGCTACTCAGCTCCAGATTGATGAGCACGATGCCAATAGCCGAGCCTGTAATGCTATTTTCACCTGTTTGAGCATGTCTGAGTTTGATCGTGTTTCTCACCTCACCACGGCTCGGGAGATTTGGGCTACTCTCATGCGTTTTCATGAGGGAACCACTCAAGTCAAAACCCGTCTCTACGAGTCGCATAAGCATGAGTATGAGAACTTTCGACACATGCCTGGCGAGAGCATAGAAAGTTTATTCGCTCGCTTTTAGGTGATTGTCAACATGATGAGGGCTAACAAGGAGTTGTTACCTTTCGACGATCATGAGAGGGCTCTCAAGCTTTTACACACTCTCGATCGGTCGGTGTGGGACTCTAAGGTTCAGGCGATCATCGAATCACCTAACTATGAGACCTTCACGTGTGACGAGCTCTTCAGTAAGCTCAAGTCTAGTGAGATTGATGCCATGACGAGGGCTTCTTATGAGAATCCTTCTGACCCGTCTATGGCTTTGCTTTCTGGCTCTTCTGCTAACCCCTCTGGAGGCTTTGCACTTTCTTCTCTTCTTTCTGTCACAGAGGAGCATCTGGAGTTCATGGGAGATGATGAGTTGGCTTTGCTTGATAACCGGTTCTCGTGGTTTCACAACAACCGCATGAACCTCACCACGGAGGAGGACGCTCGGGATGTTTCGAGTGCGGCGACCCCGACCACTTCATTGCCAACTGTCCCAAGAAGAACAAGCAAGCTTTTGGGAAGGGCGATCATGGGCACAAGTACCACTCCGGCAAGCGCAAGGAGAAGTACGTCCCCACGAAGCACAAGCGGAAGGGCGGCTTCAACAAGGAGTACATCAAGAAGAAGTACTTGGAGAAGGCCCAGGCTGAGCAGCGTGCTTTCTTCGCCATGCTCAGCAACATCGATGACTCGGATGACGACTTTGCTTCCTCAAGCGATGACGAGTCCGAGAAGAAGAAGAAGATCGAGGACAAGCTGAACGGCCTCTGCTTCTTCGCTGACAATGAGGGTTTTTGCACCATGGCCCTCGGCAAGGAGGTCGACAACCAGCTGGAGGAGACCCCTCGGAACGACGACGACGACGAGGACACCTCCCAGGTATCTCAGACCCCTGATGAACTTGCTGCTGAGGTCGAGAAACTTACTGCCGCCCTTCTTAGTCAAGATAAGCTGCTTAGGCGTGCTGCTAGAGAGCGGAAGGAGTTTAGGCAGAAGTGGGAGGATACGGTGAAGGAACTTGAGTTTGCCAAGTCCACCGTTGTTGTTTCTGAGGAAGGTGAGTGCGAGATGTGCACCAAGCACATGACTGACCTTCTCACATTGAGAGGTAAGTATGCTGCTTTGGTTGGAGAGGTGGATGAGCTTCGGGCTAGACCTGCGTTGCTGGATGCGTGCAAGTCTTGTGCAGGCTTGCAATCCGAGTTCGCAGAGAAGAATGCCAAGATTGTGTCACTTGAGAAGGCCAGCTCGGGTAGCACTTGTGTGTCCAGGTGTGCTTTGTGTGAGGGTTTGGAGATGGAGATTGCGAATGTGAAGCATGACAAGATGCAAACCGAGGAAGAAAACATATACCTTCGGACCATCTTGTCATGGGTGTCTTGTGGTGAGCCGCAGCTTGGTATGATGATTGCTCAGTTTAAGCGTGCTGCAGGAGGTCCAGGTGTAGGCTTTGCTCAGGGGATGGAGAGTGCTGCTTCTTTTGGCAAGGTTGGAGAGTTTAGTGGTCTTAACCTGAGTGAGAAGCCCAACTCCACTACTACTCCCAAACTAACCAAGATTCCCCCCAAAGAGCCTCTCAAGCCTAACACCAAAGATGGAGTGTATGAGGAACCTCCGAGAGCTCCACCCAAGAAACAAATGTGGTCTCCCAAGCCCAACCACCTGAGAAACAAGCTAGACACCATGCCACCCATCCAGGAGGAGCTCATGCCACAGAAGGGCAAAGTGATCCACACCCACTACCGTGAGTACCAACAACCCCCTATGAGAGCGGTGAGGTACCATTGTGAGCACTATGGTACAGATGGACACTTGAGGGAGTTTTGCTTTAGGCGCATGAGAGAGGAGCGCCATGCCAGGGAGATGAACAATGCGGACATGTACCATCCTTTCCATAATGTACATGTGCCGAATGTTCAGAAGTGAGCTGCTAGGCCTAGAGGTCCAATGCCTCAAGGTCCTAGGCCTCAGGGAGGTTTTGCCCGGCGGGATCCTGTTTTTACAGGATATGGATCCTATGGCGGTGGCTTTGTTGAGCATTACCCTCCACCGCGTTTTGAGTATCGCGATGGACGCTCTTCCCTTAGCGGACCACGTTTTCCTGTGCGTGGCGATTGCTTTCCCTGTTGGCGTGCTAGGAATGGTTTTTCTACTAACAGTTCTTTTGAGCAGCCGACCCAACACTGGCATTCTTCCAATTTCACTCACCCCAGTGTTGGACCGTATGGTCACCCTATGTCTTTTTATTGATGTAGGTAAAACGATTGGAGGACATTTGGTTGGTGGATTCCGGGTGTTCGAGGCACATGACCGGAAACGCCAAGTGGTTCTTATTAACACCAGAATTTCACACGCACGAGGATATGACAGATGGGTCCAGCCAGCAGAGAAGAAAGGATTCGGCAAGAAATCAGACGGCTATTTGGTCCTCAAAGATTTCGATGAATGTCTATGCGGTCGGCTATCTTGCAGAGAGATGTTTCCATTCGGGAAATGGATGTTACAGATGGAGTCGGCTTGCATAAGAAGGCATATGGCGATGAAAGATACCGGGAAGATTAGGAATAGATTTCGTATCTTTCCATATTTTATCATTATAAATCGTAATCGTTTAGGACTCGTATTTCAGCCAGGGTATAAATATAAGCCCTCGACCATTGTAAAATTGTTCACAACCACATCAATACAAACCGGCCCCGTGCCATCTTCGAGTCCCTAAGTCGCGTCGTCGAGTTCTTCGAGAGGAAACATCGATCCGTCGACCTCCGTAAGTACTGACAACCTTGTTATCATGTCTAGTATCATGCAGTGGATTTAGATATGATGCAAGTAGTCTCGTATGTTAAGCTTAGTATCGTGCGGAGGACCTCAAACTGAGCAAGGATAGCCTCCTCGTCGGAAGACGAACTATGAGCTGGCTGACCCTCGGACACTGGACGTGAAGGTAAAGTAGTCTGGGTCTGCTCAGCTGACTCTGGAGCGGCCTCTGGCGCTGGAAGCTCTGGCTGCGGAGGAGGATCCACTGTCTCTGTCGCTGCCACTAACACAGTCAAAGAAGTCTCAGGTGCGGAACTGACAGGGACTCCTCCGGGGTGGCCGAGGGCGAGGGGTGGTGTGCAGCGGTTGCGGGAGCGGGGGGAGGTGCGGCGGCGCGACGGTTAGGGCACGACGGCGGGGACAGAGCGGAGGAGCGACTCGGGCAAGAGAGGGCGCGGCGATGGTGAGGAAAGGAAGGGCGGTCCCACGTGTCGGTTAGATAGACTTAGTGCGCTCTTTAAGTTGCGGCCGGACGCATCGAAGAGTGACCGGACGCATGAAGCCCGAGCATCCGATCGAACACAGAGAGCTCCCAAAACGGGTTTTCCTTGATTGGACGCGTCCTGTCCCTGACGACCGGACGCACCCGAGCGTCCGATCACTTCTTAGCCAACGATCGGACGCTGCGACCTACCCCTGACCGGACGCGACGATGACACTGTTCATCCTGCGCGTCCAAGCACTGATCGGACGCATGCCAGCGTCTGATCACAGCGTCCGGTCACACATAAACCCTGTTTTTGACTCGATTTTTCGCGCCGACTTCTCCCAACCGAGTTCCAACTCAAATAAGATGCAAATAAACACCAGTTGGAACCTAGTGGAGTGACCTCTCTCAAACCCTCAAATTTTTTCAAATATTTTGCCATAGGCTAATTTAGTTTTCTAGATAAATAGGCAATAAAACTCAAGGAGACAACATGTGGCCACCCAAACTAAGGGTCTCAACCATTAGGAGCTTCAAATGCTCCCCCTAGCGGTGGACGAACACAGCGGTTGCTCAAAACTTAACCGAAAAGAACGACAAAGCAACACACATGCATATGCAATGCAATACAGAATTTGAATCTAGGTCGCTTGTCAAGTTTGCTCATGGGTAAGCTTCTTCACACGCTTTTTAGGGCGGTTATCTTAACCACGTCTGACAAGCCTATGTGCATAGCATAATTTAAACATGGCATATTATACAATGCAATGCAAAGACAACCCCCTTTCACCTTTTGACAAAGTTACATAGATCAAGCACATTAAGCTCACTTCGCAATCTACAAAGGGTGTTCTCATCTAGGGGTTTTGTGAAGATATCCGCCAATTGATCTTCGGTTCTAACTCCCTCTAAGGATATGTCTTTCTTTGAAACATGGTCTCTAAGAAAGTGATGGCGAATATCTATGTGCTTTGTGCGAGAGTGTTGAACCGGGTTGTTAGCAAGCTTAACCACGCTCTCATTGTCACACAACAAAGGTACCCTTTCTAGAACTACACCATAGTCTAAAAGGGTTTGTTTCATATAAAGGATTTGTGCACAACAAGCACCCGCGGCTATGTATTCCGCCTCGGCGGTAGACAAGGCCACACTATTTTGCTTCTTTGAACTCCATGAAACTAGTGATCTCCCAAGCAAATGACACCCTCCGGATGTGCTCTTTCTATCTACTTTGCAACCTGTGTAATCTGAATCGGAATGGGGTTTTAGCAGAAAATGGATAAATACTGAAATGAAAGAAGCGTGTGCTCTAAATAAAGAGCAAGAAACCTAGGTATAGTATAAATGCAAAATTCATTTAGATTTAGGCAGTGCCGCAAGCAAGAACCCTGAATTCTATTTATGTGGACAGGGTCTAACCCTACCATATAATTCCAATACTAACCCACAACAATAGCCTTATCTGAACCATATTAAATCTGTATAACTCATTGTAATCATTAAAACATTCTATAATGAGATTATATCAATCCCGAGTAAGTTGTAAAATTCCATCATTACAAACGTACATATGGTACATTAAGCAATAATGGAATACCCTAAAGCTGAATTTTCCCTGAAATAATTGACCTCAGGAACAAGTGAGCAGCGGGAAAAATTTAAAGCCTTCAAGATTGGTAAATATGTATGCTTTGATGTAATTCTGCAGTTAAACAAATTACAAATTAAGCAAAAGGAGCATTGTTTCACCTTTGTGCAAAATCCAAGACAAGGATGTAGGGCAGCACCAGGCCAGCAACGGATGGATCATTCCAACAACAAGTATCCTACACTCCAGCTGAAAGTTGCTTCAAGGCTTGAAGCATATGCCTGTCACTAGCGGCAGTCTGGTAGGGGATATGTATCCTTCGAATTCCATGGCCTAGTGCAATTCTACTTCGGCTAAGCTACTTGCCATGTCGAAAATTCCAACAAATAAGAAAAATCAGCTAAACAGGGTTTATAAACACATATTATTGAATAAGGATACAATAATTTATTTTGAAAGGTTAATTTTAGTAGTATTTATTTAATTAAAAAATCTGCAGACAGAAGTAGAGGAAATGAACACCAATTGTTGATCGAAAAATGATATTTCAAGTAATGTTTTACTGAAGGACTAAGCATTTCATTGTCAACAAAATTTGTGAGAAATAAAGCTAAGATCAATCAAAAGCATCCATGACCACATAAAGTAGAATTTGATGGGGTCCAATGTCAAGTTAGTTTCCTATGCACAAAAAATGATGCTTGATTGCAAATACATTTTATTTAGTAAATACTAAATTTGCAGAACCATAAGCATATTGATGAGGGACGGCCCGATCTTCCGAGAGGTAGCGATAGGTTCGATTGGTGGAGAACTCGACGTTGGCGATCCGGCTTCAAATCAGACACGATTCGAACCCTGCAACCGTTACACCACTGCTCCGTTGGTTATCAACCAAGCACAACTTGATTGACCTCGCCAAGAAGGCTAATCCTGCAAGCGAATCGAAGAACACAAGCAAGAAGGTAAAAACACGCAATCTGAAATTGCAAATATGAATTATGCGAATATCAATAGAGGGTTCAAGAACTCGGTTCCAAAGGACTAATCGACACAGTGGAGGAGATCAAGAACGGGGGCCCTGGATCACTGTAAAAGGATTCGACACCACAGTTACAATGAACGATTCAGTTTCTCGATGGAAAACTAAACTCTAAACAAAACCCAAGACCTAACGACGACGGCGGCGACTAATTATAGGGTTTTGGACGTCATCTACGCTGGACGCGCCCCCTAATGGGCTCTAAGACAATACACGACCCAACGGACTAAAATACGGTGACGCAGCACCCTGGCAGATTCTGGACGCTGACTTGTTTGGACGATTCCCGTTGACTCCGGACGTATTTTGACGTGATTCCAAAGCCATTGGTTAGCTTATCAAATTATCTTTCCAAGCATATCTGGTTCGTCGAAAACGGAGTCCGTATGCGTCCTGGGCGTTGATTTTACCCGGGACTGCTCCTGAATTCCGAGGGTGACGTGGAAGATGAGTTGGAGACGGATTGCAACTTGGGGAAGGCGATGGCGTCGGTGTGTCCAGCGTGGCGATGTCCTCATCATCCTCCCCTTCTTGAATTGGAGTCGTCCTCGACTCCATCTTGGCGATGTCCTCATCATCCCCTCCTTCTAGAATTAGAGTCGTCTGCGACTCCATGTCATCTCCAAGCTCCTGCAAAAGGTTAGTGACCGCACAATGCGAAACACAAGGTATAGGATCATGTGCAGCAATACTAATATGTCGACAAAGCATAGTATAACAAGGAGCATCATTATTATCACATAACGCAGCAGTAGAAGAAGTTGTAGCAAGAAAAGCACCTCCTTTTAACTTAATCTCATTATTGTTAGCAATGTCTGTTGGAGGTTTATTTTTATTTTTAATCTCCTTAGCATGTTTAATAATATCCGTAGGAGACAAAGGCAGCAAAGTAATTTTCTTGTTCTTATGTATGAGTGTATGTATTAGTTCTACCATGGTGTAAAGCAGCATTATCAAATTCCCATGGGCGACCTAACAAAATGGAACAAGCTTGCATAGGGACAACATCAAAATCAGCAGTATCATGATAAGAACCTATGAAAAAGCTAATGCGTGCTGATTTAGTTACCTTAGTCATACCATTATTATTGAACCATTGAAGTTTATACGGATATGAATGTTGTCGTGTGGTCAAGCCAAGCTTCTCAACCAAATCTGAACTTACCAAGTTGTTGCAACTCCCGCTATCAATGATGGTGAGAACACGACAACTCTGCACAATGAGATACATGTGGAACAAATTGTGGCGTTGGATCTTCATCTCTTCTTCTTCATGTCCCACACGTGTACTCAACACTCGCTGCACAAGAAGACTAGGATAGTCCGCAGCAGCAGCCACAGAGTCAATAGTGATGGTCTCCTTGGCTTGATCGTCCTCGGTGGAATCTGCAGCAATATTAGCAGCAAGAGCAAAATCATCTTCAACATCACTAGTACTTACATATCCATCCTCGGTAGCAATGAAAGCACGACGACTGGGGCAATCCTTCATGACATGTCTCATGCCTTTGCATCGGTGGCAAATGATTGTAGAGCTGGACGAGGAAGATCTAGTAGAAGCACCCGAAGTGGCACCTTTCTTGAATTGTGGAATCTGCACATTAGACAATTTACTTACCCCTGAAGGTGTAGATGGTTGTGGTGCTGCAGGAAGCGTGGGCGTCTCCGGCTCGGTACGTTGCTGAAAAGGCCTCCCATTGTTATACCTGAAAGGTTGGTGTTGTTTGCGGCCCTGTACTTCGCGTTCAGCTTTAAGAGCAAGATGATATAATTGGCTGAACCTGTTCCAATCTTTGTAATCAAGAATATCCTGGATATCACGATTCAAACCACCAAAGAATCTAGCAGTAGCATCATCATCATCTTCATGTATACCACAACGTGCTAAACCAATAAGCAATTCTTGATAATATGCCTCTACCCCTTTATCACCTTGTTTTAAAGTTTGCAGTTTCAAACGTAAATCACGTTGGTAATAAGGAGGAACAAAACGAGATTTCATGCGTTGCTTTAAAGCATTCCAAGTTTGAGGCACAGCAGCAGCATTATTAGCATTGCAAAGATCACTCCACCAGAATAAAGCAAAATTTGTAAACTCACTAGTAGCAAGTCTAACTCTATGCTCAGCAGGAACATTATGAGAATCAATTTTTTGTTGAACAGCAAGTTCCCAATCTAAATATGTCTCTGGATCCATATTACCAGCAAAAGGAGGTAAGCTAAATTTAATTTTAGCAAAAGGATCATTATTATGATTATTACCTCCCATACCTCGACGATTGAAGTTGAGGCGGCGACGTGGACCAGCGTCAGCATCGGCATCGTCATCACCAAAAGCATCCGCATCTTCGCCATCACGATGAGGTTGAGGGCGTTGTTCAAGCTGTTCAATGCGGTTGACCAGATTGTTCACGTTGCGCGTCAGCTCGGTCATGAGGTTGCGTTGTTCATTCATGAATGTTGTAAGCTCGCCTTTGGACACGCACTCATTGAAGTCCGCCGGAATTCCTGCCATTGTTAGAAGATAGAAAAAGACAACAACAAAGTATTATCCCTATCAACTAAAAGGAACCAAGTGGCGGTGGTGGTGAAAGTGGAAAGCAAAATCACAAGCGGGTTACCACCGTCTTGCCTGTATTCTTACCAACGCCAAACAAGATCAAACCAAAGTGACGAAGCAATCTGTTGTTGAGCGTGGGTAACAGTTGCAAGATGAACCTGTGCTGACAGAAGTACATGTGGAGCTATAGGTAGGCACAATATGACAGCAAGGATTAGCAATTAACGAATACAGATTAGCAAAGTTCAATAAGTATCCAAAGCACAAGTCACAATTGCTGGCTAAGACGTGTGTAGACGTAGGGCAACAAGATGAAACAAAGAACGATGGAAAGAACTCACAGAACAAGCAAAGAGCACTGATTTTTCCTTTTTCCTGAATTTTCCCTTGATTTTCCAAAAAGGTACTAGTAGGAATCAAACTTTTTTATTTTTTCACTATTTTTTTATATTTTTTCTGAACAAGGATCACACAAGATGCAACCAAAAAAATTGGCACCTGCAACTGAGGTGGGATGTGGTCTATAGAAAATCAGCAAGTTCTCTGAAAAGCGTGCTGAAACCTTGTCAATTTTTTTTATTTATTTTCCCGAATTTTTTTGGCAATTTTGAGGGGACCAAACAGGGCAAAGCCGAGTTTGGGTCGGCTCCAAATGGCTGTCAAGAATCTCCACAAAAAATTTCAGATTTTTCTGACAAACAAGCGAAAAGTTATGCGTGTTTTACTGAAGGTACCTCAAGTTATGGTTTTGAAAAGGCACAACACGAAAACGACAGTTACGGCGACTCGGCAGCGGCAGTTAGGGTGAAGCGACCCTAAACTCCAACAACGATCACAAGAGCAAGCGTCCTTGTGACTAACAGCAGTAGGTAGATGACAAATGATGTAAGGAGGGCTGCGATGCAGGCAAAAAATTAGAGCGGTTGGCAACCTATCTAGGGTTTGCGCAGCGGCGAGAATTTACACAAGGCGGCTAGCGGGGCAAGTCGAGTAATGTGGTGGCTTCGACTTGTTGTTTAGAAACGGTGGATGGGATAGCGGCGGAAACAAAGAAACAGCAACGAGCACGTTGAACTACGACGACGAACACAACCTAAACCAGCAACAAGATTCGACCACGGACACAAACTCAACAAAGCGAATCTGAAATGAAATTGCAAAGGCACAAAAGGCGAAAGGACAGCGGAAATTGAAATATTTGTTTGGCTTTTTGTGGACTGTAGGTAATAAACAAATATGAATCTAAGGGCAAACGAGATTATACCTCACGGGAAACCTGAAATATCCGATACCAATTGATGAGGGACGGCCCGATCTTCCGAGAGGTAGCGATAGGTTCGATTGGTGGAGAACTCGACGTTGGTGATCCGGCTTCAAATCAGACACGATTCGAACCCTGCAACCGTTACACCACTGCTCCGTTGGTTATCAACCAAACACAACTTGATTGACCTCGCCAAGAAGGCTAATCCTGCAAGAGAATCGAAGAACACAAGCAAGAAGGTAAAAACACGCAATCTGAAATTGCAAATATGAATTATGCGAATATCAATAGAGGGTTCAAGAACTCGGTTCCAAAGGACTAATCGACACAGTAGAGGAGATCAAGAACGGGGGCCCTGGATCACTGTAAAAGGATTCGACACCACAGTTACAATGAACGATTCAGTTTCTCGATGGAAAACTAAACTCTAAACAAAACCCAAGACCTAACGACGACGGCGGCGACTAATTATAGGGTTTTGGACGTCATCTACGCTGGACGCGCCCCCTAATGGGCTCTAAGACAATACACGACCCAACGGACTAAAATACGGTGACGCAGCACCCTGGCAGATTCTGGACGCTGACTTGTTTGGACGATTCCCGTTGACTCCGGACGTATTTTGACGTGATTCCAAAGCCATTGGTTAGCTTATCAAATTATCTTTCCAAGCATATCTGGTTCGTCGAAAACGGAGTCCGTATGCGTCCGGGGCGTTAATTTTACCCGGGACTGCTCCTGAATTCCGAGGGTGACGTGGAAGATGAGTTGGAGACGGATTGCAACTTGGGGAAGGCGATGACGTCGGTGTGTCCAGCGTGGCGATGTCCTCATCACATATCCTTCATTAGCACCGTAAAAGCCTCGCCCCAATTACCGATGTCCCACACATAAAATTGTATTAAAAGAATGAAGCCAATTGATATGAACAGTGCCATTACAAGAGATTTAAGGAATCCAAATTGCAGGCAAATGAGAAATTGAAGGATGGTACTGATGAACTACCAAATCACTATTGTCAAGTCATAGAGATTAAGATTTTGGGACTAGAAAGATGTAACATATCCAACAACAGGAACACCTTAAAATTCCACTTTTTCATGAATGTGCAAGAAATTTCTAGTTTAACCAAATAAGTAGTGGTGAACTCCTAATGTAAATAGAAAATCCAATACATGTGGGATCCCAACTTTTCATCAACATGTGATGAACATATGAGACTTACCTCTGATGCCTATCGCTGGAGCTGGAGCTCCTCGCCAAGGAGAGCCATGAAACAGAAAAAAAAACAGAGGATAGGATAGGAAGGATGCATAACTGAAATGATAATATAAACCTAGATAAAAAAGACCTGCTACCTGACAACATAAATAAGTTGTAAGCTAACTCTTTTGAAGGCTCATCTCAAAATGAAAAAAAAATAGGAGAACAGAAGCAGAGCTGAGCTAAGGGCATCATATATCCACCAGGGCTGGTCAGCATCTATCCAGAGGAATGAAAAAAAAGTCTATGACATTTTAAAAAATATTGGAACCCATATCAGAACAGTTCCTAAAATCAGAATGCATGCTGCAGAATAATAATCATCCAGTGTCCAGGAGATAGATGTTTATTTAAACAAGTAATTGCTAGGAATATGACATGTCAAAAGGCAAACAACATGGATATACATTGTTGGAACAGCTACAGGTTTAAAAATGTTGGTTGAGAGTGTTGAAGACCTGAAGATATTAATTCTATGTGCGGATATCAGTATACTTTTGTATCCTTTGCTTGTGTGCACCCCTAGTAATTCCAATTCATCACTATATAGTCCTCCTTCCAGTTAGCCTATGCCTTCTCCGTTTGTCAGGCAAGGCCACAAGGCAACTAATATAGTCCCTTTCTTTCCCCCAACTCCCCAAGAAATGAGTTGAACATATGAAGCATACCATCAAGTTAAAATTACATTGCCAATTCTTCATCAGAATTCAGAACGGACGGTAATTGAACATTGAAATACTGGAATAAAAAATACCTGACATATGCTACATTTCACATCATCTGCCGCATTCTTGTTCACATCTCTAACAGAATTTCTTGCTTCATACACACTTTTGTTTACACACTTG
>VDCT01000500.1:0-21114 GCA_009763385.1 Coix lacryma-jobi var. lacryma-jobi
GTCCAGTGAGATTGATGCTATGGCGAGGGCTTCTTTTGAAAATCCTTCTCGCCCGTCCATGGCTTTGGTTTCCGGCTCTTCCTCTAACCCCTCAGCTGGCTTTGCGCTTTCTTCTCTCTTTTCTGTGACAGAGGACCAGCTGGAGTCTTTGGGAGACGACGAGTTGGCTTTGCTTGCCAACCGTTTCTCGCGGTTCCACAACAACCGCATGAACCGCCGTCGAGGAGGAGGACGCACGGGATGCTACGAGTGCGGCGACCCCGACCACTTCATCGCCAACTGCCCCAAAGAACAGCACTTGGGCAAGGGCGAACATGAGCGCAGCGCGACTCCAAGTACAAGGAGAAGCACGTCCCCCCAAGGCACAAGAACGGGGCGGCTTCGACAAAGAGTACATCAAGAAGAAGTACTTGGAGAAGCAGCAAGCTGAGCAGCGCGGTTCTTTGCCACGCTCAGCGACGTCGACGGCTCGGATGACGACTCCGCCAGCTCGAGCGATGACGAGTCCGAGAAGAAAAGAGGATCGAGGACAAGCTGAACGGCCTCTGCTTCTTCGCCGACGACGACGGCTTCTGCACCATGGCGCTCGGATGAGGTCGACGGCGAGCCGGAGCGTACCCCTCGGAACGACGACGACGACGACACCTCCCAGGTATCTCTCACCTACGACGAGCTTTCCTCCGAGGTTGAGAATTGACTGCTGCCCTCCTTAGCCAAGATAAGTTGCTTAGGCGTGCCGCTAGAGAGCGCAAGGAGTTTAGGCAGAAGTGGGAGGACACGGTGAAGGAGCTTGAGTTCGCTCGGTCCACCGTGGTAGTGTCGGAGGAGGCGGAGTGCGAGTCGTGCACCGCGCACATGACTGACCTTCTCACTCTGAGAGGTAAGTATGCTGCGTTGGTAGAGAGGTGTATGAGCTCCGTGCTAGGGCGGCGCAGCTTTTGGGTGCGTGCAACTTGTCCTGTCTTGCAATCTGAGTTGGCAGAGAAAGAATGCCAAGATTGAGTCTTTAGTCAAGGCCAGCTCAGATAGCACTTGTGTCTCGAGGTGTGCTTTGTGTGAGGGCCTGGAGATGGAGATTGCCAATGTGAAGCATGGCAAGATGCAAACCGAGGAAGAAAACACATACCTTCGGTCCATCTTGTCATGGGTCTCCAGTAGTGAGCCGCAGCTCGGGATGATGATCTCCCAGTTCAAGCGAGCTGTTGGTGCCTCCGGTGTAGGTTTTTGCTCAGAGTGTTGATCTCTCAGTTTTGGGAAGATTGGAGAGTCTAGTGGTCTGAACCCATGTGAGAAGCCCAATTCCACCACTACTCCCAAACTTACCAAGCTTCCACTCAAAGAGCCAGTCAAGCCTATCACCAAGATGGTGTGGTTGAGGAACCCCCGAGAGCTCCTCCCAAGAACCAATTTGGGCACCAAGCCAACCACCTCAAGAACAAGCTTGATGCTATGCCACCCATTAGAGAGATGTTTGCCTCAGAAGGGCAAGTGAACCACACCACACCCTGGTCACCAACAACCCCTGTGCGTGCGGTGAGGTACCAGTGTGATTTTTGTGGGAGAGATGGTCACTTGAGCGAGTTCTGCTTTCGCGCAAGAGAGAGGCGCGCAGGGCTCGGGACATGGAGAACCCGGACATGTACCATCCAGCTCATGGTGGACATGCACCGAAGGCCCAGGTGAGAGCTGCTAGGTCCGGACGTCAGGTTCCCAGCCTACGCAGGAGATGAGAGCCCCGAGGAGGGAGACTAGGCCTAGAGGTCCAGCACCTCAGTTTGTTAGGCCTAGGCAGGAGAGAGCTCCGAGGAGAGACGCTAGAGCAGTTGAGCCCCAGGCTCCTAGGCGTAGATCTCGTAGAGAGCGTGCCCGACGGGGTCCTGCTTTTGCAGGTAACGGACCCCGTGGCGGAGGCTTTGTTGAGCGCTTTCCCCCACCGCGTTTTGAGTACCGCGGTGAGCGCTTCTTCCCTAGCGGACCACGTTTTCCTCAGCGTGGTGATCGCTTCCCTCGTAGACGTGCTAGGAATGGTTTTTACACTAACCCTTCTTTTGAGCAGCCGGCCCAACACTGGTTTTTCCCTTATTTCACTAACCCCAGTGTTGGACCGTATGCTCACCCTATGTCTTTTTATTGATGTAGGTGAGACGGTTGGAGGACATTTGGTTGGTGGATCCGGTTGCTCGAGGCACATGACCGGAAACGCCAAGTGGTTCTCCAGCCTTAGCCCTGTCGCCGGAAAGGAGTACATAACCTTCGGCGACAATAGTAAAGGTAAGGTATTGTCTCGTGGGACGGTGCGGGTTAATGAGCACTTTGTGTTGCGCGATGTTGCTCTTGTTTCTAACCTGCATTTTAACCTTCTTTCTGTTTCGCAACTTTTTGATGATGACTATGAGATTCGTTTTAAACCGAACCTTAGTCGCATCTTAGATCCTCAGGCGATCTTGTATGTCTGATTTCGCCCTTTGGGAAAGTCTTTCGCGCGAATTTCTCAGAGTCGTTTGGTTCTTCTCGCTGTCTTTTGGCTAGTCCTTCTTCCTCCGATCTTTGGAAGTGGCATAGGAGGCTCGGTCACTTAAGCTTCGACTTGCTTGCAAGACTTAGCTCACTTGGCCTAATCCGAGGATTGCCCAAGCTTTCGATGGAGAAGGATCTAGTTTGCCATTCTTGCAGACATGGGAAGATGGTTGCCGCTCCCCACCATCCAGTGACTAAGGTCATGACCTCGCCCCCGGAGAGCTTTTACATATGGACCTTGTTGGTCCGGCTCGGGTGAGCTCGGTTGGTGGCAAGTGGTATGTTTTTGGTTGTTGTTGACGACTTTTCGAGATATTCGTGGGTCTTCTTTTTACTGAGAAGACTGAGACTTTCTCATTCGCTCGCAATCTGATTTTGCGTCTTCAGAACGAGTTCCCTTTGAACTCGATGCGAGCTATTAGAGTGATAATGGTTCCGAGTTTAAAAATTCGGATTTTGAGAAGTTTTGTAACCGCCTTGGTTTGGAGCATCAGTTTTCTTCCCCCTATACACCACCCCAAAATGGTGTTGTAGAGAGGAAGAATCGGACCCTTGTTGAGATGGCCAGGACGATGCTTGATGAGCATAGGACTCCTAGGCGCTTTTGGGCCGAAGCTATGAACACTGCATGCTACATTTCGAATCGCATTTTTCTGAGAGCGTTTTTGAAGAAGACCTCTTATGAGTTGCGTTTTGGTCGCCAGCCCAAGGTGAGTTATTTTAGAGTTTTTGGTTGCCACTGTTTTATATTGAAAAAAGGCAACCTGGACAAGTTTGAGTCTCGTTCTTCTGACGGTGTGTTTTTGGGTTATGGCACTCACACTCGAGCTTATCGTGTACTTAACCTTGACACTAACCGAGTCATGGAGACATCAGATGTCACCTTCGACGAGACTCTTGTTTCTCCTTCTTCTCGTTTTGAGCGTGCAGGTGATCATGAGGTTGGAGAGCCTCTTTTGATGACGAGGACGAGGGTGCTGAAGGTATAGATGATCCAGCACCCCCTCCACCTGCCGTGCCGCAAAGAGCGGCCTCGACGACGACTCACGGCCCCGACACTCTTCTTCCTGGGGGCCGTGGGATCCTCCACCTCGCGCGGTACCTTTGTACCCGGGGTGGAACCAGCTGCTGTTGAGGGGGAGGTCACTTCTTCCCGGGAGGCGCCACGACATATCCAGCGCCAGCACCCCCCTCAGCAGATGATCGGCGACATCGACGAGCGAGTTACTCGCTCCAGGTCACAGCACATCTCGCACTTTGCTCATTCTGCTTTTGTTGCGTCTTTTGAGCCCCGAGATGTTGGACACGCATTGACGGATCCGGATTGGGTCAATGCCATGCATGAGGAGCTAGAGAACTTTGAGCGAAATCGGGTTTGGGTTCTAGTGCCACCACCTCCTGACTGTAAACCTATTGGGACAAAATGGGTATTTAAAAACAAGCAAGGAGAGGAGGGCCACATTGTGAGAAACAAGGCCCGGCTTGTAGCGAAGGGTTATAGTCAGAAGGAGGGGATAGATTATGAGGAGACCTTCGCTCCTGTAGCTCGTTTGGAGGCTATTAGGATACTCTTGGCTTATGCTGCATCCAGGGGTTTCAAACTTTTTCAAATGGATGTCAAGAGTGCCTTCTTAAACGGCTACATTGAGGAGGAGGTCTATGTCCAGCAACCCCCCGTTTTGAAAATCCCAAGTTTCCAAACCATGTCTTTAAACTCCACAAAGCTTTGTATGGTTTGAAACAAGCCCCTAGAGCCTGGTATGAGAGATTAAAAACCTTTTTGCTAGCTAAGGGTTTTAAAATGGGATGTGTTGATAAACGCTCTTTCTCCTCAAGCAAGGCAAAGATACTCTCTTGGTCCCAAATTTACGTGGATGATATCATTTTCGGTGGTTCTTCTCACGCTTTGGTTGCCAAGTTTGCAGATACTATGAGCAGGGAGTTCGAGATGAGCATGATGGGCGAGCTGACTTTCTTTCTCGGGTTGCAAATTAAGCAATCCCGAGAGGGGACGTTTGTGCACCAGGGCAAGTACACGAGACTTGCTGAAGCGGTTCGACATGGGTGAGGCCAAGCCTTTTCCAACGCCCATGTCGACGACGACTGCCCTGGATGCGGACACGAATGGAGAAGCAGTGGACCAGAAGGAGTACCGCAGCATGATGGATCGCTCCTCTACCTGACGGCGACACGGCCGGACATTCAGTTCGCCGTGTGTCTGTGCGCGCGCTTTCAGCTTCGCCGCGCACTTCTCACCGTCAGGCGGTGAAGCGCATCTTCAGGTACCTTCGTTTCACGCCTGAGTTCGGGATTTGGTATTCTGCTTCCTCCACTCTCTCGCTTTGCGGTTATTCCGATGCCGATTTTGCTGGTTGTCGCATTGAGCGCAAGTCCACTTCTGGGACTTGCCAGTTTATTGGATCTTCTCTGGTGTCGTGGTCTTCTCGCAAGCAGTCTAGTGTCGCTCAGTCTACCACGGAGGCTGAATATGTTGCTGCGGCTAGCTGCTGTTCCCAGTTACTCTGGATGATGGCCACTTTGCGTGATTTTGGTTTGAGCTTTACTCGAGTTCCTTTGCTTTGTGACAGCACGAGTGCCATTAGCGTTGCTAAGAACCCCGTGCTTCACTCGAAAACCAACACATTGATGTGCGCTTTCATTTCTTGCGAGACCACCAGGAGAAGGGTGATATCGACCTTCGCCATGTCGATACTCATCACCAATTGGCTGATATTTTCACCAAGCCTTTAGACGAATCAACCTTTAATAGGTTGAGGGGTGAGCTTGGTGTGTGTTTCCCCTTTTAGATGGGGGAAGCATTTTGAGATGTACAGACTGACTCTTTTATTTTGAGGCTCTTTTCTTTTGAGTTTCTTGAGTCTTTCCATTGGTTCTTTTCTTTCAGTTTTGTGTCGGGCATACGCATTTACATTCTGAGCTTCATGTCTATATTCACTAGAATGTAATTATGCTCTTGTTAGTATTGCTCCGATACTTATGATGATGCTTGTAGCTTATGCTCTTTCTGATCACTGTTACATGTTATGAGCGAGCTATTTTTGGAATGGTGAATTATGCCTAATATATATAAATCTGAAAATGTTCACCATTGAGATATGCAACTAGCATGTGTAGGGTGTTTGAGTCCATTCCTGCTTTTCATATATGCTAGGTTGCTATGTCTCTAGTTCTGAGTCATTCACTTGCTGGTTGTTCATAACTTGCTTAAAATCTGAACCAAGTATTGTTGAATTGAAAAGATCGAGATGGGATTGCTTGTCAACACCTCATGGTATTGAGACTGTTTCTCATTGCACTTTGAGTTAAACTTGAGCCATGTAGTGTATGACCGAAACCGTTGCTTTAAGCTTCTGATTGCTTCGGCATAGGCTTCGCACGGTTGAAAAGTTAGGCGATGACAAGCTTTCAACCTCTCGCAATCACATGCTAAAAATGAACTTGTGAATTCTTTTACCGCTGCAACTCCGATATGAATTTGAAATCACAAGTATATGCTTCATTCCTATGCATGATGATTGAACTTTGCTAGGGGTAGTTCACCTTGTATATATGCTTAGCACTTGTTTGGATTCCTTCTATACATGTCTAGTGCTATTTTGATGGTGACTATCCTTTTGGCTTAAACTGCTCACATGCTCATATGCTTCATATTTCGTATAAGTGATCAGTTTGAGCCTTTGCTATTTGAGTGCTTAATTGAGATGTGGAGCTATACTGATTAGAGCATCTTTGCACTCTTTTGACTATATACTTGAAGCTCCTAACTTGCATTTTGACTTCATATGCATTTGGAAGGAGATCTTGTGTTCAGGGGGAGTTTATGTGAAGGGGTTGCTTCTCCGATACCTTTTGGCCTTGATAAGTGCATTTTCAACTAGGGGAGAAATTTATGCAAATCATATGCTCCTGTGTTGATCAACTAAGGGGAGATCATTTGTCCTAGTTGCTTGCATTTGTCGAGGGGGAGTTTGCTAGTTGTGTTGAGCCGTTGCCTCTGTCTTGAGGGACTAGCAAACGTTCCTAGCTTTTCATGAGCTTTCATAAGCTTTTTATTTGGCTTTCAATTGGTATCGTCTGGTGTGCTTTCCCATTTGGTTTGGGTTGATTTCCAATTGGTTCGGAGTGATTTTCTTGCTAGTTGTGTTGAGCCTCTGTGCCTCTATCTTGAGGGACTAGCATTTTGCTTCTGTTGTCCTCCGATCTTCAATTGGTATCTGCTAGCGGTGTTGAGCCTGTTCTACCTCTTCTTGAGGGCTAGCTTTGCTTTGCTTGGTTGCGTCGAGCCGTTGCCCATGTCTTTGGGGACCAAGTTTTCGCTTCATCCACTTGACCTTCTTTGGCTTTTGTTAGGCTTTTGGGTCATTTGGTTGGGTTTTCTCTTCCCACTCCTTCCTACCTCCTTCTTCTTATTCATGATTTGTTGTGGAGTTGACAATGCACTCATCAAGGGGAGATTGCGGATACATGGGTGTATGCCGAGTCTCTGTGTGATGAGTGATTGTCAACGGAGATGATGCGCATGTTCTTTGGCTTGTGTTGTGCAGGTGTCGAGCACGGAGACAGTGATCGATGGCGGGTGAAGGTCAAGTTGCGACGTGCCGTGCCGACGGACCGGGCGCGATGAAGGATGGGCGTGCCGTGCGGCGGACGTGCCATGCCGATGTATCGGACGGTGAAGGGCGGACGTGGACTTGGACTGATGGACTGGAGGCCGGAGGATCAGCTGTGGTGGCTGGCAGCCTGCGACAGCGACAAGCGGAGAAGTGCGATCATGTCGGTGGAAGGGGTGCACAGGCGGTGCATCCCCTCTACGACGCCGGTTTGTTGGTAGAGCCCGGGAAAAACCAACGGTGGACGGTTTCCAGGTTTGGGCCTCAAAACCTGGGTGCTGGGTTTCCAGGTTGAGCCACAAAACCTGGGCGCGACGGTTTCCAGGTTGAGCCTCAAAACCTGGCGTGGGCTGGTTTCCGAGTTTGGGCCTCAAAACTCGGGCGCTGAGGGTTTCCGAGTTTGGGCCACAAAACTCGGGCTGGAGGCGGGTTTCCCGGTTTGGGCCTCAAACCGGGGGCTGATGGAAAAGGCTGGTTCCCGTTTGGGCACAAAACCGGGGGTGCAGAGTGGTGGCGGCACGTGGCGCGATCTGAAGGTTGCGTGGAGGCGACGCGGAAGACCGTGCGGGCGTGGCCGTCGGATCTACCTACCACCAGCGGGTGGACTAGAATAGCCTTAGGGTTAGGCTGGTCCGCTCTGTAAATACAGTAGTGAGGGGTAGAGTAGGAAATAGACTTAGGCTAGGTTAGTATAAGTAGTCTAGGGGAGACACCCTCCTCCCTATCTCAGTTTTAGCTATCTCAATCTAAATCGCAGTTAGAGCTTTCATTTGCTAGGGTTTCCACTCTCCCATCCCCTGCTTTAGCTAGTTGAGATCCGCAGAGAGACTCCACTCTGTGTACTGTTGATTCGAGGAAGTGAGGCCGTATCCTCACCTTGGAGCACTGATCGATGGCTTGATTTGCGTCCTTGATTCGAGTTCGTGGCTGTGATTTCCGTTTTGCTTGTGTTCTTCGCGGAATCCTTTTTGCTCCACGATTTTCCCGTCGCTTGATCTCTTTGCTCGGTTCATCTTTTGCAATTCCGTTTGAACCAAGTTGTTCTAGATCGTGAGGCACTTCTTTCCACCGAAGGAATCATCCTCTAACCTCACGGTCTAGGAGATCGATCGATTTTTCGTTTCGGGTCACTTTTCTTCCCTTTCCCCGAAATTCTTCGATTCACCGATTTGGAGTTAGGTTCGAGCCATGATCTCTTAGAGATAGCTCACTAACCTCCTTGTGACTTCACTCACCAAGTTTGATCCCTAGAGGATTTGTTTTGGGTGAGTTCTAGTCGAATCGGTGGACGAACAGTGAATTCACGGGGTGACCGGACGCTGCCTCGGGTTGACCGGACGCACGCTCAGAGAGTCCGGTCGTTGAACAGCTCGTCGCGTGGTTCACTGTAGACCGACCGGACGCTCGGCATTTTGTTTGACCGGACTCGCCTCAGTTACTGTTCACTGCGCGTGTTTGATTCTGACCGGACGCAGGTGAACCGACCGGACGCTCTATCTCACAGAGTCCGGTCAGTTCCAGAGAGCTCCGAAAATCGTTTTCGCACGACCGGACGCGTCCGGTGCTCACAGACCGGACGCAGGCAGAGTCCGGTCAGTGCTTTTCTGCGCAGTCTCGTGTGTTCTTGTTTGTCTCTGACCGGACGCGCTGTTCACGACCGGACGCTCCGTACCCGTGAGTCCGGTCGTTTCCAGAGAGCTCCCAGAGACGGTTTCTGACGATCGGACGCGTCCGGTCCCTGCTGACCGGACACAGGCCAGAGTCCGGTCGCTGCTGTTTCACGCGTTTTCGTTCGCGGCTCGTTCGTCCTTGATCGGATTTGAGTTCCGTCTTTTGGGTTGGCTTTCTAGAGTTGTCTAGTGTCCCGCTGTGCTTCTAGGAAGCATCCACCCTACATCTAGGGTCGTGGACATTAGCAAGCTCTAGGTTTCGCTTTTGGGGTTGATCTTGGGACAGTGGCATCTAGATTCCGAAAGGAAATTTTAAAGCTCCCATTCACCCCCCTCTGGTCGCTTTCGGGTAGCTTCTCGGTCCTTCAATTTGCGTCCTTGATTCGAGTTCGTGGCTGTGATTTCCGTTTTGCTTGTGTTCTTCGCGGAATCCTTTTTGCTCCACGATTTTCCCGTCGCTTGATCTCTTTGCTCGGTTCATCTTTTGCAATTCCGTTTGAACCAAGTTGTTCTAGATCGTGAGGCACTTCTTTCCACCGAAGGAATCATCCTCTAACCTCACGGTCTAGGAGATCGATCGATTTTTCGTTTCGGGTCACTTTTCTTCTCTTCCCCCGTAACTCTTCGATTCACCGATTTGGAGTTAGGTTCGAGCCATGATCTCTTAGAGATAGCTCACTAACCTCCTTGTGACTTCACTCACCAAGTTTGATCCCTAGAGGATTTATTTTGGTTGAGTTCTAGTCGAATCGGTGGACGAACAGTGAATTCGCGGGGTGACCGGACGCATCATTCATCGACCGGACGCTGCTACAGTGCGTCCCGTGGTTGAACTCTGTCTGAGTTCTTTTGTTTGACCGGACGCTCTGTTCAAATCGACCGGACGCTCCCTTCAGTGAGTCCGGTCAGAAACAGAGAGGTTCCAGAAACGTTTTTCTGTGACCGGACGCGTCCGATGGCCAGTGACCGGACCCTCTGGTGAGTCCGATCGTTTTTTCGGTGTTTCGTTTTGCTCGACCGGACGCTGGTTTTTGGAACTGATCGGAAGCGCTGCTCGCACTGTTCCCGTGTTTTTGTCTCATCCGACCGGACGCTCAGTGAACGACCGGACGCTTGAGCTCCGTGCGTCCGGTCGCGAACAGAGAGCTCCCAGAGCTGTTTTCTGACGACCGGACGCGTCCGGTCCCTGCTGACCGGACGCAGGCCAGAGTCCGGTCGCTGCTGTTTCGCGCGTTTTCATTCGCGGCTCGTTCGTTCTTGATCGGATTTGAGTTCCGTCTTTTGGGTTGGCTTTCTAGAGTTGTCTAGTGTCCCGCTGTGCTTCTAGGAAGCATCCACCCTACATCTAGGGTCGTGGACATTAGCAAGCTCTAGGTTTCGCTTTTGGGGTTGATCTTGGGACAGTGGCATCTAGTTTCCGAAAGGAAATTTTGAAGCTCCCATTCACCCCCCCCTCTGGTCGCTTTCGGGTAGCTTCTCGGTCCTTCACCAACCTCAATTTTGAGTTAAAACCGGCTCTGATCACGATGGTCCAAGCTAGCCCGTTCTGTGGCAAGGCTTATGAGGATGCCAATGCTCACCTCCAACAATTCTTGGAGATTTGCGGCACCTTCACCATTAAGGGGATAACCCAAGAAGCCATCCGCCTTCGTCTCTTTCCTTTCTCTCTGCTAGGAAAAGCAAAGCAATGGTTCTATACCGATCGCAACGCTGTAGACACTTGGGACAAATGTTCCAATGCTTTTCTCGCCAAATTCTTTCCTATGGGCAAGACGAATGCTCTGCGCAACAAAATCTCCAGCTTTACGCAACAAGCCGAGGAATCTATTCCCGAGGCTTGGGAGAGGTTGCAAGAGTATGTCGCTGCTTGTCCGCACCTTGGTATGGAGGACTGGCTATTGATCCAGAACTTCTACCATGGCCTAACCCCTCTCCCTAGAAGCCATTTGGATGCCGCCGTTGGCGGTGCATTCTTTTCTCTGAATGTTGCAGATGCTAAGGCTCTCATAGAGAAGATGGTGTCGAACCAAGGATGGAATGACGAAAGACTACAGCCCCGTAAGCGAGGTATACATTCCCTTAAGGAAGCCGACATGATCGTGGCCAAGATGGACCTGCTGGCAAAGAAGCTAGACAGATGTGAGAAGATGAACCAACAAGAGACTGTCCAATCTCTGGAATCCTACATGACTTGTGAAGTCTGTACAGAAACCGGACATTCTGGGAGCCACTGCCCCGAGCTACATGAAGATTTGAACTTCATCAACAACAATAACGGTTCCCGTCAACAGAATCAAGGATGGAATCTACACTCCACTTCTCAAGGTAACAATTCATTCTCCCGCTCTAATTTTTATAATTCTGATAATTTCTCATTCCTGAAAAAATTAGTTTACTCACAAGGTAAAACTACTGATTTCTTGAAAGAGAAATTAATGGCGAATGATAAAACCCTTGAGAATATAAATGCTAAATTGGAAGATTTCTCATCTGCTCTGAAAAATCAACTTAGCTTTAATAAGATGTTAGAAACCCAATTAGCTCAGCTTGTTGCTATCATACCATCTTTTGAAACTGGCCAAATTCCTGCTAAACCTGACATAGAAACTACAAATATGGTTTAAATAAAATATTTTAACTATTATGAAGATCAAACCATGACTGTTAAAAATTGGGATCCTGGTAGTCCCATAATTAGATGCTCAATCTTTGGTGAAGTCTTTAAAAATGCCATGTGTGATTTAGGATCGAGTGTGAACATTATATCTAAAGATTTCTATGAAAACTCGTTCTTTCCACCCATGTCATCCACATCTGCCTATGTTGTGCTAGCTGATCAATCCACTTGCTATGTAGAAGGAATAGTTAATGACTTACCTGTTCATATTAGAGGTTCATATGTTCCTACTGATTTCATAATACTAGATATGGGAAATAGAAAAGATGTGCCTCTATTCTTAGGTAGACCCTTCTTGAATACTGTTAATGCTTGCATATATGTGGGAAGTGGTAAAATTCAAATGACATTAGGAGGGAGGAAGGAAATATTCTCCTTCTCCCGTGGTCCCGCATATGCCGCTAACATGTAGGTAGCAAAACCCGTTCGTACCAAGAAGAGGCGCCCAAGAACAAGGTGGAACAGAAAGAAAGAACCACCTCCTGAGTTGTGTGATTCACATAACAAGGGAGAGGTGCCAAAAGAAGAAGAACCCGATGGAGTACTAAGAGAAGAAGTGCCCAAGGAAGAAGATCCACCCGATAAGGATAAAACTCCATGGACCTAAGGTATGGTTTTACTTTTAATTTTTAAATCCCTTCAAATTTCCCTTTTCGAATAAATAACATATGTCATGCATGTAACTAAAAAAATATATCACCAGTTATCATTAGTTGTATGCATAGGTATATGTTAACTTAGTTAGAATAATAAAATATCATCATAGGATAGTTTCCCTTTTTCACAACATTAGATAGTTTCCCTTTTTAATAAAATGAGAACAAGAGCTCCGACCGAGAAAGAGGAAGGCCCTTCACCAAGCAAGAAGCCAGCTTGGGGGAGACTCCCGCTCCAATAAGGTATGTCTCAAGCCTACACTTTACATTTAGTTCTTAAATTCTACTCCCTCCATCCCAAATTATAAGATATTCCAAGAATCTTGGAGAGTCAAAGTTTTTCAACTTTGACCAAATTTATATAATAAGATAATAATATTTATGATATCAACTAAGTGCAATTAGATTCTCCATTAGTTCTATTTCCATAATATGTATATTTGATGGTATAAATCTTTATATTTTTCTCTATAATTTTGGTCAAAGTTGAAAAACTTTGACTCTCCAAGATTCTTGGAACGTCTTATAATTTGGAATGGAGGGAGTATATCTTTTGAATGTCACATGCTTGCCTAAATAACCACTCCATGAATAAAACTGATAATATCTGCTTAAACAAGTTGAAACCTGAATAAGATTTGAAATATGTCATGCAAAAGCTATTGTTATGGTTTGAATAACTAGTCTTATCTAAGTTGTAGCTTTTGTGGGTTGCACATGCTTTAACTGAAATCATGTTTAGTGAGTAAAGTTAGTAAGAAATGGAGTAATTCTTTAAACTTGCTAAAGTGAAATTAGGACCTAATCTGGAGGATTTCTTTTAAAAAGTATGAAAACCTTGCTAAAAGTTCCTCCTAGATTTTATCCCATCCCACCACCAACCAAATATTTGTTAGTCATTAGTCAAAACCACAAAGAGCTTTGTTTGTGTTGAGCTTTGTTAGACCTCATAGATCTTAGTAGAGAAGCTTATCATATCTTTTGAATCAAGATTCACGTACACCCAACATAATTTGCCTACTTTCCACTTTGGAAGTTTGCAACCACCAAATAAAATGCTTATTCTCTACACCGGAGATATGCATTACCCTGCCAAACATCCCATTGCTAGCCTTATGCTTATTCCTACACTGGGAATAAGCATTTCTCCCTCTTCCCCTTTCTCATTTCAAAAATCCTTTCCTATAGATGTCTGGGGAAATCTAGAGCTAAAAGAGAGAGAGAGAGAGAGAAAAATGAGCAAGGTAGCTCAAGAAAGGACTGTCCTGAAGAAAAAAAAAGAGAGTAAGCAAAGTAGCTCAAAAGAGGACTATGTCCTAAGAAAATGTGAGGACACATCTTTTGTCTACTCACTATGTATCAAAAAAAAAGAGAGAGAATTATCATTAGCTCTAGACCCCAGAAATTAACTAGGAAGGATTATGAAATATCTCTCTATACACTTCCACATAACCACACATGCACATCTTGATCAATTTTTATGATTTGCTGCTCCTTATGATCTGAGTGCCTAGCTTAGCAATAAACATCAGGCAATTTGCTCATGGTTCTTAGCCCACCTATAACTCCACATATCATTCTTTAGAAATAGGAGAGGCTACATTTTGGCCTAAGTGAGGATTTAAACACCATTGAGTGATTGAGTGAATCTTGGAGGACTTCAGCAAGTTGTTATCTTTTGAAAACCTTGAAAAACCTCCAGACAGAATCCTAGTCAAACCTAAGCAAGATAAAAGTTTCCTATCTACTGCTTTATTTCACTCATGCATGTTTGAAGTGAAAAGCTATAAGCCCCACATTGCTATGATTTATGATATATGCTAAGTTATTTCTCACTATACAATATGCACTTGCAAACATCTTAAGTTGCTATCCATTTCATGCTCAATGCTTAAACCGCATTGTTGCTCGAGGACGAGCAACAGGTTAGCTTGGGGGAGCTTGTTGACGGTCCTTAAACACCTGTTTTACCAGCAACATTTGACCCTAAAGTCCACCAAAAAGGCATGAAATGTAGTCAAATAGGTTTCAAACTAACCAAATTCCACATGTCCATAGAATTTCATTTGAATGCAGGATTTGAACCAAATTTGGACATATGGACCCACCAGAGGCCAAGCCCACTCAGCAGGGCCCAAATGGGCCTAAGGGGGGTGGCGCCCGCCACCCCTAGGTGCCGCCCGCCACCTCTAAGTGGCGCCCGCCACTTGGGTTGGGCCAAGTGCCACTCCCTGCCACGTCACTGATCCGTGTGACCTCTCCAAGGCCAAATCCTGGCCGTTGGTCACTAGGTTAGTGGCATCGGACGGCTCAGGGAGGAGTGGCATGGATCAAGACTGAATGGCGGTTGCTAGGACATGCAACCGACCTCCAAACCGCCTTGAACAACCACCTGGATGCCGTTGAAGCCAAGGCGGTGCATCCTACGGTGAGGGAGGTGGCGGCCGCCACTAGGGCTAGCCCTAGGTCGGCTGGCTGCCCCCTATAGGTACCCCCTCACTCATTTGGGCTATAAATACCCCCCTGAGGCACCAACACCCAACATCCCTCATATCCCACACTTCCAAGAGAAGCAAAGCAGGAGAAGCAAGTGAGAGTTAGGTTAGAAGCTTAGAGAGCTTAGGCAAGTAGGTAGCTAGTAGAGCAAGGCATCTTCGCCCTCGCGGTAGCGCTGCTCAAGGTTTAGCTCAAGAGTAGAGGCGTGCGAGTGATCGGCTCTGGAGCTGGGAAGAGTCTTCCTTCATCTCCAGTTCAGGTTTTGCTCTTGTTACTCAAGCATTTACTATATTCTAGTTCATCATTTCAAGTATTACTTTATTCTACTTATCAGTATTGAGTGGTATACTTGATTGATTGCTTGAGTGCCTAGCTATCCTACAGTTCAATTCATTTAGCCATAGTAGTTAATCTCTAGTGAGCTTAGTGTTTGATCTTTGCCAATAGGTTGCTTAGTTAGTTTAGTGTTTATCTCATTGAGTCAAGTATTTGCTCTGACGTCCGCAAGGGTGTCTCTATTCAAAGCTAGGGTAGTGATAGTTAGAATATAGTTAAGCGTGGTGCTTAGTTATAGACTTACCTTCAGATACGACTGGAACCCCGGATAGCTGTGGTAGCAAGCAGGTGGTGACAGCCCTGTGCGCCTTGAATTCCACCAAGTAGTTGGCCCAGTTTAACAGTAAGGCTCGTTGTGCTAGCGTTAAACCTAAGTAAGTGGTAAAGGCTAATGCACCTCGATACTTGACAAGATAGGAATAAAACTTTACTCAACTTAGTTACTTTATTGTCTTTTGCCTGCCTTGCTTCGTAACTATCTCGCTTCGTAGTTATCTTGCTTTGTGGTTATCTAGGAGTAGTTAGTAGTTAGTAGTTAGTAATTAGTGAGTTATCCCATTCTATCTATCTAGTTATCCACCTTACCTTAGCCATCCACTTCATCCTTACCTATCCACCCATATATTTTTTCTAGCCTTCCATCCCTTCTCTTCCCTTTTCTCTTTTCTTCGACTCTCATCCCCTCCTTGACTCAACTCATACACCACCCTAGCCTTCCCTTGGGATCAAATAAATCGACACCTGGTACTCCCAGGCGAAGTGCTACTACGATAGTTCTGTGCGTCTGGTAGATTGCATTCTCTCTAGCTAGCTCCTACTAGTGTCGGGATTGACAACCCCGCTTGGCATTAGTAGATAGCTGCTTTAGCTCCACTCCTTTAGGTATAGTGACCGGTCTTGCTTCAAGCATTTCTGACGCTGTTGCCGGAGATAGACTCCATAGTCTACTCTTAGTAACAACGTTAGCAAGTGCCAATAAGCATTCCTGGGCCGTTACCGGGGATAGTTGCCTAGCACTATCTTTAGTGAAGCTAAGAACTACCAACAATGACCAACACAAACCTAGCTTCAAATTGACTCCTCAACAAGGTTCAACTACTTAGGAGACTCACACACTCCAAAAGCAAGTCAAACAAGCATCACACCAAGCATAACATTGCAAGCCAACACATGAAATGACACTTAACAAACAAAATGCAAAATGAGATGAGAATGCTTCATGCTTATGAGATGTCAAGTTATGCATTTAGGATTGCTTAACACCAGGGGTGTTATATCCCTCCCCTCCTTAAAAGAATCTCGTCCCGAGATTTAAGTTACCAACTAGATCTTATAAAAGTGTGGGTACACCTCTTTTAGATAGTCTTCCATTTCCCAAGTGGCATCTCGGTCGTCTTTCTCACTCCAAGACACTTCATATTGCTTTACTATTCTTCCACGAGTTATTCTTTCTTTTTCATCGAGTACCTGACACGGCTTGACTGAATAGGTGAGATCGGACTGCAACTTGATGTTGGCCGGTTGTACCTCTTCTTCTGGAACTCGAAGACATTTCTTTAATTGCGACACATGGAATACAGGGAATATAGCCTTCAAATGTTCAGGTAGCTGTAGCTGATAAGCTACTTCTCCCCTCCTTTCCATGATCCTGTAAGGTCCCACAAATCTTGGCGCTAACTTCCTTTTCACGCCGAAGCGTCTGACACCTTTCATGGGCGACACTTTTAGATACACATAATCGCCTTCATTAAATTCAAGCGGTTTTCTTCTCTTGTCTGCATAGCTCTTTTGTCGAGACTGCGCAGTTGCTATATGTTGTTGGATTATACTAACTTGTTCTTCTGCTTCGTTAACAAAATCAATTCCGTAGTAATGACGTTCTCCTGGTTCAATCCAATTCACCGGTGTGCTGCACCTTCTACCACAAAGAGCTTCAAAAGGTGCCATTTGTATGCTTTCTTGATAACTATTGTTATATGCAAATTCAGCTAAAGGTAACCATTTCTCCCAAGATCCCTTCGCTGAAATCACACAGGCTCTCAACATGTCCTCTAAAACATGATTCACTCTTTCGGTTTGTCCTGATGTTTGGGGAAGATAGCCAGAACTACGGATTAGCTTTGTGCCTAATTCTTTTTGCAGTTTCTCCCAAAACGGTGTAGTAAACTGCGATCCATGATCCGAAACTATGACCTTGGGTATACCATGCAGTCGAACGATGTGATTGATATAAATCTCTGCATAGTCCGGTGCTTGATAACAGGTTTTGACTGGAATAAAATGAGCGGTCTTGGTAAGACGATCAATTATCACCCAAATTGAGTCATTTCCTTTCTGGGTGGTTGGCAAACCGGTGATGAAGTCCAAACCAATTTCTTCCCATTTCCATTCGGGTATTGGTAACAGTTGAAGTGTTCCAGCTGGCTTCAGGTGAATAGCTTTTACTCGACAACACGTGTCGCATCTGGCTACATACACGGCAATCTCTTTCTTCATTTTGGTCCACCAGAACCTTGGACACAAATCTTGATACATCTTAGTGCTTCCAGGATGAATAGACAACTTGGATAAATGAGCTTCATCCATAATCCGATTCTTGAGTTCTCTATTCTTAGGCACCACTAAGCGTTGGTCAAACCATAACACTCCCTTATCATCAATTCGAAAATGTTTTACTGGTTCAGTTGCGATCTTCAGCCTTTCCTTGATATGATAAATTCCCTTGTCTGTTTTGTGCCCTTCAAGAATCTGATCAACTAAGGTGCCTTGCAGCTTGATATTGTGCAGAATCACATGGTGTACGAGACTAAACTCGTCTTCTAGTTGTAACCTCAAATTGTTGCAGTGTGATTTCCGGCTCAAAGCGTCGGCAACCACATTTGCTTTCCCTGGATGATAATGTACCTGCAGATTGTAATCCTTGATTAGTTCAAGCCATCTTCTCTGCCTCATATTCAGTTCAGGTTGAGTGAAGATATACTTGAGACTTTTGTGATTGGTGTACATATTACAGACGTTACGAAGCAGATAATGTCTCCAGATCTTTAGAGCATGCACCACAGCGGCTAACTCTAAATCATGTGTAGGATAGTTATTCTCATGTTTCCTCAATTGTCGTGAAGCATAAGCAATCACTCTGCCTTCTTGCATAAGAACGCAACCTAATCCAACCTTCGATGCATCACAATAGACATCAAAAGGCTTCTCGATGTCTGGTTGAGCTAAGACAGGAGCAGTGGTCAATAGTTTCCGCAAGGTACGGAAAGCTATTTCACACTTCTCTGTCCATTCAAACTTCAGATCCTTCTGTAGAAAGCTTGTCATTGGTTTTGCAATCTTAGAAAAGTCAGGAATGAATCGGCGATAATATCCTGCTAATCCAAGAAAACTCCGAATTTCACCAACTGAAGTAGGAGCTTCCCAATCCATCACTTCTTGTACCTTACTAGGGTCCACAGAGATTCCTTCTTCTGACAGGATGTGACCAAGAAATTGTACTTGCTTCAACCAAAACTCACATTTTCTAAACTTAGCATAAAGTTTATGTTCCCGGAGCCTCGTCAAAAAAACCCTCAAATGCTCCGCATGATCGTCCGGGTTTTCAGAGTATACTAGAATGTCATCAATGAACACCACTACAAACTTATCTAGTTCCGGCATAAACACCGAATTCATTAAACTCATGAAATATGCTGCGGCATTTGTCAATCCAAAAGACATGACAAGATACTCATATAATCCATATCTGGTCGAGAAAGCAGTCTTTGGGATATCCTGTGGTCGGATCCTAATCTTGTGGTAACCTGACCTCAAATCGATCTTGGAAAACACCTTAGCTCTGGATAACTGGTCAAACAGAATATCTATCCGCGGCAATAGATACTTGTTCTTGACAGTCACGGCATTGAGCGGCCGATAATCCACACACATACGTAGTGACTTATCCTTATTCTTGACAAACAATGCTGGGCAACCCCACTCGAAAATACTAGGTTGAATGAATCCTTTGTCCAGAAGTTCCTTAATCTGAGTTTTAAGTTCAGCTAATTCATTGGGCGGCATACGGTAAGGTCTTCTAGAGATTGGTGCAGTTCCAGGTAACAACTCAATTGCAAATTCCACTGCTCGCTTGGGCGGTAACCCTGGTAATTCATCTCGGAAAACATCCGGGAAATCTCGGACGACTGGGATTTTGGACAGGTCTTCTATAGATAAAGTGCAAGACAAATCAACAAAGTCAGCACCCCGAGGAAGAGAGATTTGTAACTTGGTATTCGTCCTTCCATCCGATAAGGTAAGAACCCTATTTGCAGTGTCTAACACCGCATTCCACATACTCATCCAACTCATCCCTAGGACTACATCCATACTTAGTCCTGGCAAGACTACTAAATTAGCTCCAAATTTGTGCCCAATGTCGATGGTTGCATTACAAACCATCTGCCTAGATAACACGCTACTCCCCACGGAGCTTACGCGAAACCCATAATCCATTTTAGACACCTCTTGATTATGTTTTTGTGCAAATGCTTTGCTCATGAATGAATGTGATGATCCAGTATCAAATAAAACAACTGCAGGATGATGGTTAACAAGACACATACTGGCAGTCACGGGCTCTCCAGAACGAGCTTCTTCAGCGGTCATGTTGTGCAGACGTGCGGGAGAGTTAGCCTGTTGCTTCTTTGGCTGTGGGCAATACCTTGCAAAGTGCCCCTCTTGGTTGCAATTGTAGCATGGCCCACGAACTGAAGGCTTGTTTCCGGCTGAGCTGCCTTGACCCACTCGAGTCTGGTTTGCTGCTACTTTGTACGGCTTTTGTCCACGCTGGGCTTGTTGCTGATTCTTCTTCTGTGGCAGCCTGAAACGTGCCCCCGGCGCTGGTGGTCAATACTGGGTTCGTTGAGCTAGTGGTCCCCTAGGTTGAGATGGTCCTGAATCAAAGGTCCTCTTCCGGGCCTTACTTGCAGCATGCTTATTGTTGTGATTCTCTTGGATCAAGCAATCACTGAAAAAGTCATTGAAGACTGTACGAGAAGATGTCCCCACTGACTTTCCCATTTTGGTGTTCAAACCTCTCTTGAAACTAGCAATCTTTTTGGCATCTATGTTCACGAAGTCCGGAGCATAACGAGACAAGGAGTTGAACACGTGATGGTACTCGGTGACAGATCGAGTCCCTTGTGTCAAACTCATGAATTCTGCCACTTTCATCTGAGTTAGGCCTGGCGGAATATAGTGCCCCGAACGGCTTCAGTGAACATCCTCCAAGTAACAGGAACGTTGGCCGGATAGGTGGTGCGGTGATGGCCCCATCAAATCCCGGCTGGCCCCTGCAGCTGATGCGCGGCATACTCTGCTTTGAGTTCCTCTATGAGCCTGAGCAAACGAAACTTCTATTCCAAAGTATGCAACCATTCTTCTGCCTCTAAAGGTTCAGTAGCTTCCTTGAAAATGGGTGGTCTAGTATCCAAGAAATCCTTGAAAGAGCTATATTGATTTGGTTCTGGGCGTTGGTGACCGTGCGCCAGATTCTCTCGCAGCAAGGCTTCAATGTTGCGTTGGCTTCCCAGGAATTGAGTGAAAAGCTGCTCGGGAGTGGCTGGTGGAGGAGGCGGTGGATTGCGGTTGTCCCTGGGGTCCTCATTTCCACCACTACCGCCAGCTCCACTACGAGTTGTCGTCATCTGCATGTATTCATAGCAAGTGATCATTAGGTGGAGTTGCAATTATTGTAGAGAACAATAGATCATGCCAACTGAATTTATTCGGAAAACGAATTCGCCAAACAATCACAGAGGCATAATAAATTTCAATCCACATCGCAGCATCACATAATAAGATCGCTTAATAAATAACATGCGAAAGCAAACATAAACATCCATAGTTTTGCCCATACAAATGGGACTTTCCAAAGTTTCACATCACGTGCACATAAGAGTTTACTACTCATGCTTACATCCAGCCCATACCAAAAGCAAAAGATCGGGCTTGCCAACGTACATAAAAGACCACTAGGCTCTAACATACGATCTAGTCTACTCTATAGCGATGTCACCATCGTCGCCATCCTCACTAGACATATCTGAAGAACCACTAGAAGAGCTACTCGGATCCGGGTCCTCCTGTGG
>VDCT01000501.1:0-31516 GCA_009763385.1 Coix lacryma-jobi var. lacryma-jobi
GACACAACGAAGTCGGGCAACAGGCCAAACTCCTTTTTTCTTGGTATATGACACTGAAGCAATACTCCCGGCTGACTTAATCTGGAGCTCCCCACGAACAGAGCAGTACAATGAAGGCGAAGCCGATGATACCAGGCGGCTAGAACTCGACAGCATGGAAGAAGCCCGAATAGCCGCACTTTTTCAGTCAGCAAGGTACCTTCAAGGGATGAGGTGCCACTACGATAAGAACGTCCATCACCGCACCTTCCAAGTAGGCGACCTGGTCCTGAAGAAAATTCAGAATACCACAGGCCGCCACAAGCTCATGAGTCCATGGGAAGGACCCTACATAGTATCTAAAGTACATTTGAGCTAGTCACTGAGGATGGTTCTCCTTTGCCAAATTCATGGAACATTGAGCATTTGAAGAAATTTCACACCTAAGGACTATGCTACAAATCAGGCTCAGGGCACTGTACCCAATTTTACGCATATTAATAAAGTTTGAAGCTTACCAGCAACAAGAGCTTTATTCTTCCATTACACTTTATCACAACTATTCAGCCGGATAAAGCCTATCAATCATACAATAAGCTTTAGCTATTGTAACTTACCGACTAATATATAATTACTCGGATAACTTGGTTCAGTGGAAACCACACTCGAGTTACGAGCTCCGAGCTTAATACAACTCAAAGGACAGTACGGTCTAATACCCGGTTGTTAGCCTATAGCGAATATGGTATCTACAAAAATAGACACCAGTTCCTATAAGGTATGACAAGGTTGGGTAGTACTCACCCTGTTATATGTTTACTGGACAGAGGTCCACCCACTTTCGCACTCAAGCTGTGAGTACCAAGAGGATATGATTCACCCAGAAGGAACCATTATCATGGTCCTTCAAGAGGTGCTTGATCAATATTATCCCTTGAAC
Organism: Coix lacryma-jobi var. lacryma-jobi; assembly: GCA_009763385.1. Lineage (NCBI taxonomy): Eukaryota > Viridiplantae > Streptophyta > Magnoliopsida > Poales > Poaceae > Coix > Coix lacryma-jobi. The sequence continues at coordinate 920 of VDCT01000501.1, forward strand.
AAGGGTACTAAGAGTAGTACTCGGGCAAGACTAAGTTCTCTACATGATCGTTATAAGACTACTAGAGAAACGAAGTCACACGACCCAAACCCAAGTGCTAGAGAGCACCCGGATAGACTCGTCTAATAAGACGCCTGGTCATACATCCACATCAAACAGAAACAACCCATTGACAAGAAGTTTGTTGCAATGACGAGTTGAACTTCATAGAATAAGCAAAAGTAACTAACACTTTGATTCTTCATATTTAATAGTACTTGTTTACAGGGAATACAAGTTACGGCCAAAGCACTAAACAGGATAAACTACTCTACAAGATCCAGAATCTGAGAGTACTCCTCCGCTATGGGCGTAACCTCCTCCTGCATTGCCACAAGGTCCTCATCACTCTTGCCTTCGGGGAGCGTCATGATAGACCACAGATCGAAGGTTGGTAGATGCAGCCGTAGCGTCGCTAGCAGACCCTGCACCACTGAAGTCGCCATGTCCTTGATATACTGAGCCAGCCGCTCGGGTGCAGCCTTGGCCCGATCAATCAAGGACTCGTCGGCGCCTTCAGGGCGCGGGATCATATCCAGCACAGGCTCAACAACAACCTCCAGTGCCTTCAGTTGTGCTTGAACAGCCTCAAGAGCCTCCCGCGATTCCTTTGTCGACTTCAAAGCCTGCAGGAGGTCCCGATCAGCACCCTCACATATCAATTTGGCTTCTTGAAGAGTACCTTGTGCATTAGCATATACCTCTTCAAGCTCCGCCTCCTTCCGGTTAAAAGCATTCTGCCACCCGGAAGCCAGAGTATTTGCATCTGCAAATTCATCAGTCGGATAAGTCTCATAAATCTGCAAAGGCAACATGAACTCGGGACAACACTGACAACTTACCAGCTAGCTGCTTCTTGAAAGACTTTTTGAGCTCCTTCAGCTTCTACTCCAAGGCAGCATTTTTCGCAATAAGCGCAATCTCTCGAGTGTTGGCAGCATCGTGCTCATCAACAACAACCTTGAGGCCACTTTGCAACTCATTGATGCGGCTGTGCAAAAGCTGAGTGGCTACCTTCTGGCTAATCTGATCTTGGGTGATGTAGTCTTTGAGCTCTTGATTCTCACGAGACATCTCTTGATGAATCCGAGTGATTTGCTCCTTGACCTTTACATCAAAACCCTGCGCAGAAACAATACTGTAAGTACTCGGATAAGACTACAACATATGAAGAGGATTTCAAAAGAATCACCTCAACAAATTGGCGAAGCGCCTCGGCAGGTGCCCTCACTTGCTCACTCAACTCTTTCAGCCGGGTAAGGTCCTAGTCATATCCCATAACGTTCAACGTCGCTCCATGGCGCGAGGACTCGGGGACACTCTCGGACCCTCCCTGCGGGCGAGTGGAAGCTTCGGCTCGGACGTCTGCCAAGACCATCTCCAGAGTCGGTTCGTCCGGCTGTCGAGTTTGGAAAAACCACTCATTGATTACTCGATCAAACTCCAATTGAGCAGGAGAACGGGAGATTGAAAAGGGCACACCAACCTGAGGCAAAGTGAGAACATCCGCTTCAGGCGCTACGTCAACCTGGGATCTGGACGGAAAGGAGCCGGGCAGAGGATCTACCAGGCTACAGATTGGAGGGACGCTGGACTCATCTTTGTTCAGCGTCTCCGGCTCCTCTACTGCCTGGGTCTCAGGGACAGCAGTTGCAGGTGCTGCAGCAAGCCTCGTTTACCTATGACAAACAAGCATCTATGTTAATACCAGAGCTATGCGGGTATTAAAAGCAAGTTCATAACTTAATTTACGAGCTTCAACGCCCGCGGCAGCTTCAAGAGCGGCTTCTTCTGGTGTGGGTCAGGAGCAGGAGTTTCTTCAGGGACCGCACCGCTGGAAGCTCCCTCGGCCATTTCAACATCTGGCACAAGCAAAGATATAAGGCAAGGGTTTATTAAAACCCAAAACATAGTAGGACTACAAAGTACTCGGGCTTCTCCTTACCCGGAGCACCCATATTACAGTGCTTTTCAGCCAACTCTGTTGACAAAAGTATTTTGCGACAAGCACGGCGATTACCAGTGCGAGCCTTCTTTGGGACAGGTTCCCTGGCTTCTTGCAGTGGAGTCAGAGACCTCTTCCGGCTACTTTTGGCTTCCGGATCTATGAGCATGATATCAGAATCAGTTGAATCTGAGTCAAGCCAGTCAAAGTCACCGGGAGAGCTCGACTTGCTTGGGAGGTCCTCACTTCTGATAGGACCCTCGAGAGCGATGCCTCCGCCTTTTTAGTCGCTGGAGGCAGAGGAGGACAATCATTGTTATCTCTCCCCTGGCCCTATAAATAAGAAGCAAAATTCAATCACGTCAGAAGGATATCTACAAAAGAATCTCAAAAGACGAGCTAGCTCAACGAGTCACCTGGGGAGGAGGGTTGATAGCGAAAAATGTGGTCATCACCGGAACAAGATGTTCATGGCTCTTCAGCTGTTGGTTCATTCGCCTCAGGATCTCATGATCAGGCAGTTGCTCGGCCTCATGGCGACCGGGGTCCATCATGCCCAGGTTCTCGAAGCCAAAGTTGGCTCGCTGCTGGAGTGGATGGATGCGACGTGCGATGAAGTCTTGGACGATGGTGTACCCGTTCAATCCGGCAAGCTTTAATCCCTCTATCATGTTAATGAGAGGTTGGATAGTCGCTACTTCCTCGATAGTAATCTTCTCCTTCCATTCCCGACACTTTTGTGGTGGCCATCCATCACGGCGGCGAAGGGCTGGTGGCGGGTTACCCATATAAAACCACCCGACAGCCCAATCCCGGACAGACTCCGACAACTCTACAACTATGTATTGACTAGCTACCTCTAGCCTAAGCTGGATGCTAGCCCCTCCGACTACCTCTATGCTAGCATCGCTGGGTTGACACTTTACCCAGAAGAAATAGCGAAAGAGAGTAAAGGAAGGACAGTTACCCAGAAAAGCTTCACACAGATGAGTAAAAATTGCAATGTGGAAGCAGGCATTGGGAGTGGTATGGTTGAGAGTCAAACCATAGTAATGAAGCAACCCTCGCAGGAAGTCAGACGCCGGAAGTCCCAATCCCCGCTCTACAAAGGACTTGAACATGACTATCTCCATGGTGTTGGGGGCAGGAGTGCGATGATCCGTCGGTACCCTCCATCCATCAAGCGGCTGTGCTCGGAGAAGTCCTAGCTGCGCCAAGTACACCAGCTCTGTCTGTCTAGTATCTGGCATTTTCCACGCCAAGACATCAGTAGGCGGGCAAGGATGGCGCGGTCTCCTAGTGATGGTGACCTTAGTCTTCTTCTTCTCTATGGCAGATTGTTTCTTGGGCCCCATGTTGGTGACAAGAGATTTCTTACGCATCAACTGAGGATTAGCTAAAGGGGACTCTAACTCTGAAGGCAATGGCTTGATGAAAGCGTGAGGCAAGCACAGGGTCAACGACGGCTTATTATAGATCCGTTTCGGCAACCGATCGTCTTTTCAAACGGCGTTACGAAACCGTTCAAACCCTAACGGCTGGGAAAACGTTTTGGACGGCGTCAGCAAACAAGACAGGCTTCCTTCTTTCACAAGATATGTTTAGTACTCGGGGAACAAGACAGAAGACTCGGAAAATATTCCAAGTACCCGGATCTTATTTATTATTACTCGGAATTACAACAGAGATACATGGCAACATCTTGAGATACAACAATTACCAGCACAAGTACAATCAGGATGTAAAATGCTACTCTAGTGTAATCAAGGTACAGAGTCTTGATGCCTAATGCACCAAGGACCGGGTTTATTGAGACGCAGTAAAGCAGACACAGAACCTTGGGTAGACACTATCTTTTCAGTGCATCCGTCCCCAGTACTCAAGGAACTCGGGGGGAAGACCATCACCCTCGCCGCCTTTTGACAACCTGTGACTCCGAGGTTATCTAAGAGTGGTAGTCACAAGAGTTCTTCTAAGCGCACCTCTGTATCCCTCTGCTCGCGACCACTTGGAAACCACCCTGGCAAATGGTCCCTTCACAAGAGTTCTTCTAGACATCTTATCTATCTTACAGAAGGTAGATACCTGGGGGCTCGGCCATCTCCACTCTTGCTCCTATAATATTCATCGAACTAGAGGAAGTCATAAACTTAAAAGGATATGAGTTCTTCGCTTCCCAGGCAGGGTATTTATAGGCGGATTCCTCTTGGTCTATGGACATTGTCTACGGATAAAAAGTGACTGAAGGATCAAATAATTCAACTGATGCACTGTAGCACATGTGAAGCCTGGCATTGATGATGTACTTGATTCCCATGTGCACTTCAAGAGAAAGACGACAAACTTTGTAGTTGCAGAACACGACAAAAATCTTTAATATGTACAGCTGGAACAGTCATTGGTCAATTATTGCTATTTCCACAGTAATTTTTATTTAGTGGGGGTGATAAGGGATGTTTGTTGAAAACATTACCCACCTGAAGCTGAACATTTATTACTTAGATGGAATATGCAACACACCTATGACTGGTTTTGGGTTTTCAAGACCTTTATGGATTACTCGGTCATATGTTTGGAAGACCCCAAGAACCGACTACTAACTACTCGGAACTTAGGCTCGGGGGCTGCAGGGTATATACCATAAAGGAAATGTTTTTTCTTACCTGAGGTTTACTCAGAAAAGGCTCAAAAGATCCTCAAAGCTATTATAAATAACAAGAGGCTCGGGAGCTACACCCTATGGGTGCACTTTTTCGAGAAAAAGTGCACGCCATGGAAGTTCTTTACCTACGGAGCACTTCAAGATTTCTTAAGACATTACTCGGAGATTCTCAAAGAGACACCATAAGATAACGTTCTAAGGAAATGATGAAGAGCTTGGGGGCTTGACGGACAAGGATGTTAGAGATATCATCAAAAGATGGTTACTCCGACTAATCCAGAACGTTGCGAGAGATCTGAAGACTTGATACGAAGCGTATTTGGATTAGGACTCTTATTGTAACCTAGTTGAGTTCTTAAAGGAAGTCTTGTAATTAGGTTAGGACTCCTCTGATGTAACCGACTAGGACTCGGTCTGCGCTATGCTTCACCCAAATATATAAGGGGAAGCAGGTGCGAGCTCCTATCATCGAATTTTGAATCATACACAAGGCACACGCCGCACTGGACGTAAGGTATTACGCTATTTAGCGGCCTGAACCAGTATAAATCGTTGTCTCTGTGTACTCACCGAGTCCTACGAATGCCGATCCCCACCGAACAAATCGTCTGAGATTACTCAAGACGAGTTGCCAGTTAACAAACACTGACAACAGCGAGGTATGATTAGAACCTAAGCGAGGGCTAGAGAGAGAGAGCTCAAGCAATTGTGGCTGCAAGGATAGAGAGAGGAGGGGTGCCTCTCTTATTTATAGCCTAAAACGATAATCCCCTTCTACCACTAGATACAAGAGCGAAGCGGCCAACCCTAGGGGTATCCTGGTCCAACTCTGCTGGTAGTTGATCCGACGGCCACATGCCTTCCTCATCCTTAGCTTCGCCTCGACGCAAGCCTCAGGATGCCGCCACGTACCGTCCTGTCGACCACCGTGCCTTCCTCGTGGATAGCTTTGCCGCCGTGCCAGCCTCTCCAAGCCGCCACGCGTCGACCGTCCTTTTTGCGGACCTCCTCCCGGTTTTGAGGCCGAAACGTGGAAACCTGGGCCTTCCCCCGGTTTTGAGGCTGAAACCGGGAAACCTGTCCTCCGGCTGAGTTTTGTGGCCCAAACTCAGCAACCCGCGAGCCCAGGTTTTGAAGCCCAAACCTAGAAACTGTCCTCACCGAGTTTTGAGGCCCAAACTCGGAAACCGGCCACCCCGAGTTTTGAGGCCCAAACTCGGAAACCGTCGAGGGTAGCTTTTTGAGGCTCAACTACCGAACCCGTGCCGAAGACAGGATGTGGTTCGCACACCCCGAGTTCCAGCACCGATGCCAGAGCATGTCCAGCCTCCACGCCGGGCACAGTGCATTTGCCTTCCTTCTTGGCCTCCAGCCAAGTGTCACGACGCCATCACCTTCCTCACGACTTGGCCGATGCATCGCACATCCCCATGTGCTCTTGATTGCCGATGCCACGTGCCAGCTACCACAGCTGGTCCTCAGGTCTCCTGGTCCGTCAGTCCAAGCCTCACGTCCGCCCTTCACCGCTCCTGGTTTGTCAGCACGACACGTCTCTAATTGACCTTCCCCTCACCTTCGACCACTGTCTTCGAGCTCCACACCTGCACATCAACACAACCAAGAGACATGTTGTCCATTGACCGATCACTCATCACTCAGGAAGGGAACCACAAGGGCACATATCAACCTTGTGTTCGCAATCTCCCCCTTGATGAGTGCATCGTCAACTCATAGTAACCGTAATCAAAAAATAAAAAGAAGGCAGAATTAGGTAGAAGGAGAAAACTCACTCGAGATGTCCAAAAGCCAAGAGAAGGCCGAAAAAGAACAAATCGAGATAAGCAAAGCTTGGTCCCCAAAGACATGGGCAACGGTTCGACACAACCAAGCAAAGGTTCAGAGCAACAACTCATCAAAGAGCAAATCTCGATCACAACGGAGCGAAAAAAAACTTGGTTCCCAAAGACATGGGCAACGGCTCGACGCAACCAAGTCAAGATCAAGCTAGTCCTCAAGAAGAGGTAGAAAGGGCTCAACACCACTAGCTGAAAGCTTGATACGAAATGAAGACTGCATAAAAGGCACAGAGGCTCAATCACAAGTAGCAGTAAGTTCGATACCAATCAAGAAGCACCAAAAAATGGTGAAAACAGCTAGTCCCTCAAGATAGAGGCACAGAGGCTCAACACAACCAGCTGAAAGATCGATACCAAAAGAACACCGACTCGGAGCAAAGCAGAAAAGCTCCCCCTCACTCAAATAACTCCCCCTCAGCAAGTGAAGCATAAATTACAAATTGTCACCACATCAAGACACACTCCCCTTGGAAAAATTCTCCCCCTTGAGGGCAATTTGCAAACAAAAGAGAAGGGAAAAGAGCTCAATTAAGCGAAACGGAGCTAGGTCGTGCCTATCAGAGTCAAGCAAATGAACATGAATCAGAAAATGCATGTTAGCAGCTTCAGGTATATAATCGATAGAGTGAATAAATGCTCTAAAGAGTGATGATCTGACTTCAAAGCAACAATCAAAAAGTGCTAGCAAAGGCTCAAACTGATCATCGAATACGAAATATGAATGCATAAGCCAAGGGAGCAGTTTTAAGCCGTTCAGAAAGGAGTTTCACCATTAAAATAGCACTGAACATGTATAGACAGGAAGTCAAACAAGTGCTAAACATGTATACAAGGTGAACTACCCCTAGCACTGAGAACATATATGATGAATGATTGACTTTGATGAGGAAGGTTTGAGGCTTTTACCCGGTTGAGTCTATATCTAGCTATGCGCTTATTGTTTATGACTAACCGGTGGCGTGCGTTGTGTGGTGTTTCTGTGTTGGTGTGCGTGTGCGACATGTGTCTCTTGGCTGTGTTGATGAGCAGGTGTGGAGCTCGGATACAGTGGTCTATGGCGAGGTGAAGGTCAAGTAGAGACATGGCGTGCCGACGGACCGGGAGCGGTGAAGGATGGGCGTGCCGTGCGGCGGACGTGCCATGCCGAGGTACCCAGAGCGGTGAAGGGCGGACGTGAGGCTTGGACTGACGGAACAGAGGGCCAGAGGACCAGCTGTGGTAGCTGACACGTGGCATCGGCGAGCGAGAGCACATGGGGATGTGCGGTGCATCGGCCGAGTCGGGAGGAAGGCGCTGGAGTCGTGTCACTTGGCGGGAGGTCGGACACGGGCTTGCGTGCGGCGCAAGTGCCGTCGGCCAAGTCAAGAAGGAAGGCGAAGGCGTTGTGCCCGGCGTGGAGGCTGGACATGCATCGGCATCGGTGCCGGTGGTCGGGGTGTGCGAACCACATCCCATCTACGGTGCGGGTTCGGTAGCTGAGCCTCAAAAAGCTACCATCGATGATTTCTAGGTTTGGGCCTCAAAACCTGGGCGCGTGGGTTTCCGAGCTTGGGCCTCAAAACTCGGACGGTTTCCAGGTTTGGGCCTCAAAACCTGGGCTTGCGGGTTTCTGAGTTTGGGCCTCAAAACTCGGGGTGGACGGTTTCCCGGTTTGGGCCTCAAAACCGGGGGTTGGTCCAAAAGGACGGTCGACGCATGGCGGCACCGAGAGGCTTGCGTTGCGGCGAAGCTATTGGTGAGAAGGCACGGCGGTCGACGGTGGCGGCACGTGGCGGCATCAGGGAGGTCGCGTCGAGGCGAAGCTACCGGATGTGCGGGCGTGGTCGTCGGATCGAAACTGTCAAGTCTGGACGGTTTTACCCCTGGGGGGTATTTGGGATGAGTGCTTAATGTAAGGGCGTTTTGGTCTTCGGACGTGCGCCTATATATATGAAGGGGGCTGCTAGGGCAGCTGTCATCCTTGGAGCGGTGTCACTCTCATTTTGCTGTTTGTGAGAGGAGGCTAGGGTTAGGGAGAGACATGCTATTGTTCTTGAGCTTTTCTCCATCCAAGCTTTGATTTGCTGGAGTGGCTTGTAGCCCGACACCGAGTGCTTAATGAATCATCCATTCCTCTGAGTCCAAGGATCAAATTCGTGCTTTGATTTGTCTTGCGATTTTGTTCTTCGCGTTTGCACGTTTTCCCCTCTTTCATTCTTCACGAGAATTCTTGTTTCGAGGGAATATTCGCAAATCCGTTTGAACCATCTTGTGTAGCTTCGTGAGAGTCTTCTTTCTACCGAAGGAATTTCTCTAATACCTCACGAACTCACAGATCGGGCGGATTTAGTTTTGGGATCGAGTTCTTGCCCGTTCCTCACCGTTTTCTTCGATTCACCGATTTGGAGTTAGGTTCGAGCCATGATCTCTTAGGAGTAGCTCACTAACATCCTTGTGATCCCTCACACGAAGTTAGAGCCCTAGTACTTTTGATTTGAGGGAGATCGGGTCGATTCGGTGGACGAACAGGGGACTGGTCGGGGTGACCGAACGCTGCCTCATAGCGACCGGACGCACCGAGCCAGAGTCCGGTCGTTGAACACCCGCGTTGTCCAGTTCGCGCGTGGTGACCGGACGCTGACTGGGAATCGACCGGACGCACCTCCACGCAGAGTCCGGTCCAACACAGAGAGCTCCCGAAACGAGTTTCTATGGACCGGACGCGTCCGATCGTTCCTGACCGGACGCACCTCAGAGTCCGGTCAATGCTGTCAGAAAGTGTTTTGTGCGACCGGACGCTAGGGTTTCGCATGACCGGACGCACTGAAGGCACTGTTCATTGCCCCCTCGGTGCTTGACCGGACGATCAATTGTAACGACCGGACGCTTCTTCACCGTGAGTCCGGTCGTGATCAGAGAGCTCCCAGAACGCAGTTTAGCTGACCGGACGCGTCCGGTGCCTATCGACCGGACGCACCAGTGAGTCCGGTCAGTGCTGACAGAACGCGTTTTCGTCCGTATCTTTTGCGTTTGAGCTCCGATTTGAGATCCGCTTTTTGCGTTGGATTCCCGACTCTGTGCTCTACAGAAACTGGGCTTCCCGCTTTGCGAGATTGCCTGAATCCCCCTCGCGTTGCTCGGGGGAGGTTGAGGTTACCCAAACTCCATCCTGTCACTAGTTGACTTGTGTGGATTTGGAAGAAGGAGCTTTTGTGGTGTCTCGCTGTGTTCCTAGGGAACATCCACCCATTCTCTTGGGTCGTGGACATCACGTGTGTCGGCTTTGCTCTTGGGGTTGATTTTGTTGAGACAGAGGCCGGAATTTCTGAGAAGAATTGTTTGGCTCCCATTCACCCCCCCTCTGGTCGCCTTGCTTTAGCTTTTTCGGTCCTTCAATTGGTATCGGAGCCAGTTAAGGATCTCTCTACCTTAACCGGTTCCGGATCCGCGAAGGCGACCTTTTTAGAGTGGTTTGGCTTCCGACGTGGTTTGTCGAGGTGTTGAGCTTTTGTTTGGCTAACACTAACGGTGCTTTTCGAGATGGCACCAAGTTCTTCTTCCAGTGTGTCTTTGTCCTTAGGTTTGAGTCTTGGACATGCTAATGAGGACGACACCTTGGTGAGGAGGAGGAGTACGGCTCTTGAGGCGGAACGTGAGGTGGATGCTTTGCTGGGCTTCCTAGGAGATGATGAGCATTCAACGGAGGATCGCATACGCGAAGTTGGCAAAGCCAAGAAAGGTATTCTTGCTGCATGTCTTGGGATCTTATCCCAACAATTTGAAGCTTGTTGTGATGATAACTTGAGATATGATGAGCTTTGCGATACCTTGCATAGAAAGATCAAGAAGTTGAAATGCTCCATTGATAGGTTAAAATGTGGCCTTTTTCATTGGAAGTCTAGTGCATCTTTACCTTGCACCTCTTGTAGTGACATGGTTAGGAAGAATAATGAGCTATGCTTTTCGCTTGCTAGCTTAGAATCTGAAAATGAAACTTTGAAATCAAATGCTTCCATACCATGTCTTGTTTGCTTTGACTTGCGCAAGGACCTTGTTTATGCTAAATCTGAAATAGCCTTGCTTAGGTCAAAAGCTTCTTTACCATGTGGTTCTTGTGAGTCTTTGCTTGCTGAAATTAATAAATTAAAATTGACTCACACCACATGTGTAGATGAACTTGAGCATGCTAGGGCTGAAATTATTGAAATAAATGCTAGGCCTTGTAGCTTGTGCTCTTTGAGTAAAAATGCTTGCCATGCTTCTAGTGCTACTCATGATTCTTTGCTTGATGGGAATGGTGATGTTTCTTCCACCGATTTCATGTGCACATCATGCATTGATTTGGAAAAAGAAGTTTTGGTTTTGAAGCAAATGCGCGATGATATGAGCGCTAAGTTGGTTGAGCACAATGATATGAGTGCCAACCTTGAGAGGGAAGTCGAGCTCTTGCGTACCACATATGCCGAGTGCATAAAAGAGGAGATGGAGAATCTGAAAAACACTCCTTGTGGTACTTGTGATCGCCTCATGTTTGAAAATGAGGTTTTAGCCAAAAGGTGCAAGAGCCTTTGTGCTAAGTCTTTTGAGTCACGCATTTCTTCCAACTCCGATGTCGATGTTTCCAAGTCTGCATCTTTGCGACCGGAGTTGAGTTCTTGTGTTGCGCGTGAGTCTTTTGACGATAGCACTAGTGTCAAGGTTTCGGATAGCTCTTTCATAGCTACTCCCAACCTTGCTGTTTCTTCGAGTGATGTCCAAGGGACTTCTCTTGACAAGGGTGCTTCTCATATTTTTGGGACTCGTCCTCCCAATCCGGTTTTTCATTGCACCTTTTGCAAGGAGGAGGGACATTCGCTCGATTTTTGTTTTCGCCGTGTCAAGCACGAACGGCGAATTCGAGCTAAGGCTTTTAGGAAGCCGCGTAGCCTTTCCCATGGCACGTGTGCTCCGAGTGTTGGCACCAAGTTGGTGGTTGATGCTTCTTGTTCTAAGTCCCAAGGGACTTCTCACTTGTCGAAGAATGGTGTGCCTTCCAGTAGGCCTTTGTACCATTGCTCTTTTTGTGAGAAAGATGGGCATCAAGAAAGCTTTTGCTATCAGCGTGCCAAATGCTTGCGCCAAGCTCGCTCTTCTAGGAAGATGGTTGTTCATTGCCCTTCTCATGGAATGAACGCTTGTGCTCCTAGTAAGAAGCCCTTCTTTGTTGATGGGTTTTATGACTCCTTTTCTAGTGGGATAGTTCTTAGTCGTGGACATGTTTCTGGTGCTTCTTCTCTTGGTCCACGTCATGCTTTTCATGATGCTTCTATTGGTTCTTCTACAAAAACCTTGGAAGATGTTTACCTCTTTTCCCGTGGTACAACTCGTTCTTCTCCTCGAGTTGTCCTTTTGAGGAATGCTTCCAGGGGTGTTTCACAATTGCATTTGAACCAGCGTTTGCATCATGCTAACCCACATGATAAGTTGAGATTTGTGACCAAGTCCTGGATTCCCAAGTACATGCTTGCTAACCCTTCGGGATCCAAGACTCGGGTTACTTTGTCCTCTTGTGTGTAGATATGAGGACGCGGGGTGGAGAACATGCGCCTGATGGAACTTGATCTTTTAGATGTGATCAAGATTTGATGGTTCTCTACACCCCGCTTAGAATTGCCTCCAAAGAGGTTTTTGCAGTTCGGTGAGCCTTCTTTTACACTCATACCTTGTACATCCATGATCTATGTCTTGTGGTATGAGATGGTTCTTCATGTGCTCACTTTTATAGCTTTTACATGTACATTTTCCTTTGCATCATGTTTTCCTTTAGTCTAGCATGTGCTATCTTGTATATCATGTCATGCTAGCTTTGTGTATAGCTTTTGTGGAATATCCACTTTTCATGCTAGTCTGTGATCCTCATGAACATCATGCCATGCTTTACCATACTTCTCCATGAGCTTTACTTGTAGAGGTATGATGTTCATTAGGTGTCACTTTTCAGGTGCTAGTTTTGTGTAGCTACATGTACCCTGTTGATATGTTTAGCTTGAGCACTAGCCTTTCCACAATTTTATCATGTTACATGCCTGTGGGTCTATTGCTATCATTATATTGCATTGTAGCATGTGTTGAGGTTTAGGCTGTGTTTGGGTTGATCATGTCTTTAGGCTGCATTTTGCTATACAGTGCTTTATCCTGTTGCATGGTAGTCTTGACTAGTTTGAGTTCGGATCTCCTTGCGGTATCATTCATAGGTAGATCTCTTTTTGTTGAGAGTTCACCTTATGCTTACTATGTGACTAACCGTTTTCGTGGAGACCTTGAGGTCACACTAGACGAGACAATGCCTTGTGTTTTCTTCTTCTTTTGAGTGTGCAAGAGAACAGGAGCCTGGAGAGAGCATTTTGGCTCATGGACCCGATTCCTCTTCTTCCACGACTTGGGGTTCCGTTCGAGCAGTTCTCCAGCGAGCACTAGCTGCACCTGTGCGAGCGACAGCATCAGGCGAGGGGGAGATGACTTCGGCGAGGCAGGTGCCCTGAAGATTTCAGCAGATTCAGGCGTCCCCTCGAGTATCACACCAGCAGGCGTTCATGCGTATAATGAGGTACCCCGACACTCTTCTGAGTTCGGTTTCTGGTATTCTTCTTCTCTGACCCCTTTTTGTTGTGTGGTGTTTTCGATGTGGATTTTGCTGGCTGTCGCTTGAGCATTTCTTGGCTCTTTATTTGTGTCTTTGGTGCGTGTTTCCCTTTTAGTTGGGGAAGCATTTTGCTTGTTGTATCTTAGTTGGGCTTCTCCGATACCCTTTTGTTTTGGGTTTTCCTTTTTTTTGGCTAGTTTTGTTTTGTCTTTGATAGACTAGCTTTTGCATGCATTTCATTATGTATATCTTGCATTTTAGAGCTTCATGAATATAGTAATGAGAATGAGATTATGCTCTTGTTGGTATGCCCTGTCTATTCACGATGATGCTTGTAGCTTAGGCTCTTTTTGAGCACTTGATACATGTTATGAGCTAAGCCATTTTTGCAAATGGTGAACTTGACTAATTAATTATGGAACTTTAATTTGTTCACCATTGAGAGTGGCAACTAGCATGGATAGGATGTGTTGAGATCACTTGTGCTATCTTTTGTATGCTAGGTTGCTATGTCTCTTGCATTGAGTCATTCACTTGCTTGGATTGTTCATATTTACTTTGTGCTTAAAATTTGATTCAAGTCTAGTGAATTGAAAAGATCGAGATAGGATTGCATGTGTCAGCACATCACGGTATCGAGACTGTTTCTCATTGCACATTTGAGTTAAACTTGAGCCGTGTAGTGTAAGACCGAAACCGGTGCTTTAAGCTTCCGATTTCTTTTCTTGCATAGGCTTAGCCCGGTTGAAAAGTTAGGCAATGACCATGCTTTTAACCTCTCGCAATCACATGCTTTTAAATATGAACTTGTGTTAATACCGCTGCAATTTCCGATAAAATTTGAAAAATAACACAAGTCTATGCCTCATTCTATTGCATGATGATTGAACTTTGCTAGGGGTAGTTCACCTTTTATACTTAAGTTAGCACTTGCTCAATTTCTTGTCTATTCATGCTAAGTGCTATTTTAGTGGTGGACTCCTTTTCAAATGGCTTAAAACTGCTCATATGCTTAATTGTTCATATTTCGTATTCATTTGATCAGTTTGAGCCTTTGCTAGCATTTGTATTGATTGCTATACTTTCAGGGCAGCACCCTATTGAGCATCTTTTCATTCTGATTGCTATACACTTGAAGCTGTTGCATTGTGCATATCATGCATTTTTAGCTTAGTGTACATACCCCCAGCTCCGATACACTTTGTGGTCTCTTTCAGTGCTTTTCATAGCCCCCATATGCTTTTGGTTGATGACATGTCTTGTGTTTGTGTCAACTTTGGGAAAAATGCTAAAACCCCTCAGCATGTTCCCTTTTGTCAAGGGGGAGAAGTTGTTTGCAAGGGGGAGCTTGAGTGTTGGCACAAAGGGGAGAGTCATGCATTTTTGGGGAGAGCTTTGAGCAAGGGGGAGTTTAGCTCTTTTATGTTCTTCACTCGGTATAGCTCTTTTATGTGTTTCAATTGGTATCCATCTTTCGGTATGGAATGCAATTGGTGTCATGAGCTTTGTGCATAGCTTTTGTATATAGGCTTGCTTTCAGGGGGAGTCGCTTTTGTCTTGCTGCTTCTCCGGGTGCTCCGAGTGTTTGTGCTCCATTTAGTGTTGAGCTTCTCTTGTGGTTTTTCTCAGTCGGTATCGAGCCTGCTAGTCATGTTGAGCCATTTTTGCCTCTGTCTAGAGGGACTAGCAGTTTTTGCTTGGTATTTTCGATTGATATGGACCCTTCAGCTAGTTGCGTCAAGCCTCTTTGCCTCTGTCTTGAGGAACTAGCTGTTTTCACCAATTGTTGGCTGTTTGTGATCAGTTTTGCATTCTTATGCGTTGATTCAGCCTCAATTGGTATTGAGCCTTGAGCTAGTTGTGTTGAGCCATTTTCTGCCTTTTCTTGAGGGCTAGCTCATTTTTGACTTGGTTGCGTCGAGCCGTTGCCCATGTCTTTGGGAACCAAGTCTTTTGCTCTGTGTGATCGAGTTTTGCTCTTTGTTGAGTTGTTGCTCCGATCCCTTGCTTGGTTGCATTGAGCCGTTGCCCATGTCTTTGGGGACCAAGTTTTGTCCATTTCAAATTGCCCCTTCTTTAGATTTTTCGGTCCTTCAATGGTCCTTCAATTGGTATGGCATTTGAATGGATAATCTTCTCATGACAAGTGACTTTGTTTTTGCCCTCCGATGGCTTTTGATCACTTGAATGAGATTTTCGGTTGTGGTATCTCAAACCATCTCTTGTGCCTAGTTTTTGTCAAGTCAATCATCAAGGGGGAGAAAGAGAAAGAGAAAGAAAAAAGGGGGAGAATTTGACCCAAAACCAAGTGGATAAGTACCTTGGTCTCTCTTTTGTGATGATTGATTGACAATTTTATTTGAGATTGGTTTTCGAGTGCCTTTTTGGGATTCATGAAACTCTTGTTTATCTTGACTTTTCGGTTGTGTGGAGGCTTTGCCCGCTTTTCCCGTTTCTTTCGGGACCGAGAGCTTTTATTTGGAGTTTTCATGATCCTTCCTCATCTCAAGTAGCCTTGTGTTCGCTTTTATTTGGCTTTTGGGCACTTGGATGAGGCTTGCCTTCATACTCTTCCTTTGTGGTTTATTTTTAAGTCAATGCATTCATCAAAGGGGAGATTGAGAATATATATGATGAATGATTGACTTTGATGAGGAAGGTTTGAGGCTTTTACCCGGTTGAGTCTATATCTAGCTATGCTCTTATTGTTTATGACTAACCGGTGGCGTGAGTTGTGTGGTGTTTCTGTGTTGGTGTGCGTGTGCGACATGTGTCTCTTGGATGTGTTGATGTGCAGGTGTGGAGCTCGGATACAATGGTCTATGGCGAGGTGAAGGTCAAGTAGAGACGTGTCGTGCCGACGGACCGGGAGCGGTGAAGGATGGGCGTGCCGTGCGGCGGACGTGCCATGCCGAGGTACCTAGAGCGGTGAAGGGCGGACGTGAGGCTTGGACTGACGGACCAGAGGGCCAGAGGACCAGTTGTGGTAGCTGGCACGTGGCATCGGCGAGCGAGAGCACATGGGGATGTGCGGTGCATCGGCCGAGTCGGGAGGAAGGCGCTGGAGTCGTGTCACTTGGCGGGATGTCGGACACGGGCTTGCGTGCGGCGCAAGTGCCGTCGGCCAAGTCAAGAAGGAAGGCAAAGGCGTTGTGCCCGGCGTGGAGGCTGGACATGCATCGGCATCGGTGCCGGTGGTCGGGGTGTGCGAACCACATCCCGTCTACGGTGCAGGTTCGGTAGCTGAGCCTCAAAAAGCTACCATCGACGGTTTCCAGGTTTGGGCCTCAAAACCTGGCGCGCGGGTTTCCGAGTTTGGGCCTCAAAACTCGGGATGGACGGTTTCCAGGTTTGGGCCTCAAAACCTAGGCTTGCGGGTTTTCGAGTTTGGGCCTCAAAACTCGGGGTGGACGTTTTCCCGGTTTGGGCCTCAAAACCGGGGGTTGGTCCGAAAGGACGGTCGACGCGTGGCGGCACCGAGAGGCTTGCGTTGCGGCGAAGCTATTGGTGAGAAGGCGCGGCGGTCGACGGTGGCGGCACGTGGCGGCATCAGGGAGGTCGCATCGAGGCGAAGCTACCGGATGTGCGGGCGTGGCCGTCGGATCGAAACTGTCAAGTCTGGACGGTTTTACCCCTGGGGGGTATTTGGGACGAGTGCTTAATGTAAGGGCGCTTTGGTCTTCGGACGTGTGCCTATATATATGAAGGGGGCTGCTAGGGCAGCTGTCATCCTTGGAGCGGTGTCACTCTCATTTTGCTGTTTGTGAGAGGAGGCTAGGGTTAGGGAGAGACAGGCTCTTGTTCTTGAGCTTTTCGCCATCCAAGCTTTGATTTGCTGGAGTGGCTTGTAGCCCGACACCGAGTGCTTAATGAATCATCCATTCCTCTGAGTCCAAGGATCAAATTCGTGCTTTGATTTGTCTTGCGATTTTGTTCTTCACGTTTGCACGTTTTCCCCTCTTTCGTTCTTCACGAGAATTCTTGTTTCGAGGGAAGATTCACAAATCCGTTTGAACCATCTTGTGTAGCTTCGTGAGAGTCTTCTTTCTACCGAAGGAATTTCTCTAATACCTCACGAACTCACAGATCGGGCGGATTTAGTTTTGGGATCGAGTTCTTGCCCGTTCCTCACCGTTTTCTTCGATTCACCGATTTGGATTTAGGTTCGAGCCATGATCTCTTAGGAGTAGCTCACTAACATCCTTGTGATCCCTCACACGAAGTTAGAGCCCTAGTGCTTTTGATTTGAGGGAGATCGGGTCAATTCGGTGGACGAACAGGGGACTAGTCGGGGTGACCGGACGCTGCCTCATAGCGACCGGACGCACCGAGCCAGAGTCCGGTCGTTGAACACCCGCGCTATCCAGTTCGCGCGTGGTGACCGGACGCTGGCTGGGAATCGACCGGACGCACCTCCACGCAGAGTCCGGTCCAACACATAGAGCTCCCGAAACGAGTTTCTGTGGACCGGACGCGTCCGATCGTTCCTGACCGGACGCACCTCAGAGTCCGGTCAATGCTGTCAGAAAGCGTTTTGTGCGACCGGACGCTAGGGTTTCGCATGACCGGACGCACTGAAGGCACTATTCATTGCCCCCTCGGTGCTTGACCGGACGCTCAGTTGTAACGACCGGACGCTTGTTCACCGTGAGTCCGGTCGTGAACAGAGAGCTCCCAGAACGCAGTTCAGCTGACCGGACGCGTCCGGTGCCTATTGACCGGACACACCAGTGAGTCCGGTCAGTGCTGACATAACGCGTTTTCGTCCGTATCTTTTGCGTTTGAGCTCCGATTTGAGATCCGCTTTTTGCGTTGGATTCCCGACTCTGTGCTCTACAGAAACTGGGCTTCCCGCTTTGCGAGATTGCCTGAATCCCCCTTGTAACACCTCTGGTGTTTAACTATAATTAACCTGACATGTCATCATCATTAGTCATTAATCATTCTTGCCTTGCATTTATGTTTGCTTAGTACTTGTGTAGCAATCTCTTTTCAAAAACCCTAAAAGCCCTAACCTTCCTATAAGGGCAAAAATGGTAATTTCACCTCTGTGCCTAGCCTTGATTTATTCTTGTTCAGTTGGATGTCTTGAAGTTTTGTTGTGTTGGCCAAAGTTCAAAAATCAAAATCAGATTTCAAATCCCTTTGCAAAACCCTGATTTCCAAACCCTGGATTTTATCCCTCTTTCTGTAATTCAAAAATTATTCAAAATTTGAGGTTGGTCCAAAAAGCAAAGTTGTAGATCTGGCCAAGAGAAACAACTTTGGTATTACAAATTTTCAAGTTTCTGTACAAAGTTTGAAGTAAATCCAAATTCATTCAAATTCCAATTTTTGTCCTTTTTTCAGTTTCCAAAATTTATTTAAAAACTATTGAGTTTCAGAAAAAGGGTATATTAGCAAAGTTGTAGGTTTTCATAAAAGGAACAACTTTTATATTTGCAGATTTCCAACTTTCAATGTAAAATCAAAAGTAATTTTGAATTTATTCAAATCCCAAAAGTGTTCCCTTTTCTGTTTTCAAATGTGGTCCAAAAACTTTTTGGATTTTGAAAATATTCTTTTTGACAAAGTTGTAGATCTCCTTTTTCTGCACAACTTTGGTATTTTGAGTTTTTGCTGCTCAGTTCAAGTTTTGGAAGTAATTTGCAAAATTCAGAAATCAGCCCATAGTCAAACCCTAAGACCTAGCCCTGTTCATCTTCAACCTACAGCTAGGGGGCCCCGGCCATGGCCGCGCGCCAGCGCCGCTTGCGCCACGCGTCTGGCAGCCGCCTGACCACCCCGCCCCGTCGCCCTCAGAACAGCGCCATCATTCTTATCTGCACGCGCGCCAGTTGACCTCCGCGCCCGTCCCCTACAGTGCCCAGGGCGTCGCCGCCAAGTGGCCGTCACCGGCAAGCCTTCGCCCAGGCCCTGGGTGCACGCCCGTCCTCCCGCCGGCTTGCAATCGAGTGCGCACGCTTCGGCCGAGCTCATCCACACCATCCCGTGCTCTCTACCGTCCCCGACCGTGCCTATAAAAGGGACCGCCGGAATCCGAGCTCCTCACTCGTCTCCGCCGCCGTCGCCAGCCCACTCCGAAGCTCCCGCCGCTCAACCACCTAGCCCAAAAGCTCCGCCTTGAGCTCGCGAAGCTTCCCAGCCCCTCAATTTCACCTCCCCCGCCTCCTATCGCCCGGCGTAGCTCGCCGTTCCCATCTCCGGCGAAAACCCGACGAACTCGGGTTCGTCAAATACTACCTCTCCGGCCACGATCATCTTCCCCTGACCCCTGTGTCAGCTTCCTTGGCTCCGCGCGACTCTAACCAGGCCCTTGCGGTCTCGTGTGTTGCGCAGGATCGCCGAATCGCCGGAGTGCCGCCGCGGCCGTCTCCTTCCTCGAGCCGCATCTCTCGAACGTGTCGAGCCTCACCCTCGAGCCTCACCCTCGAGCACGTGTCGAGCCTCACCCTCGAGCCTCACTCTCGAGCACGTGTCGAGCCTCACCCTCGAGCCTCACCCTCGAGCACGTGTCGAGCCTCACCCTCGAGCATGTGTCGAGCCTCACCCTCGAGCCACACCCTCGAGCACGCCTGCGAACCGCGCTCCCTCGAAGCAGCCGAGCCCTGCCTCCGACCCGTGGTAAGCACTCGAAGCCCCCGGTCTCTGCTTCCACTCCGCTTCGCCCGAGCCTACCGGCCAGGCCTCGGACGGACGCTTGTCTCCGCTTCGCCCGAGCCTACCGGCCAGGCCTCGGACGGACGCTTGTCTTCGCTTCGCCCGAGCCCCTCCCGGCCAGGCCTCGGACGAAACGCTTGTTTCCGCCTCGCCCGAGCCCTGCTGTCCGCCTCGCCGCGATTCGCCCGAGCCCCTGCAAGGAAGGAGCACAACACTCTTTTCTTTTTCTTTTTTTTGAAAGAGTGTGAATAGTGTGCTGTTTTCTCTTTTTTGTGTGAATTAATCTGTTGTTCCTTAAATCCTGATAAAATTATGGTATGCTTCATGCACTGTGTAGTATTTTAGAAAAATATGAAACTTGACTTTTCTGCAAGAATTTGAAAATGTAAAATCCCTCTTTTAATTAATAAATGGATGGTTTTGGATTTTTTGAAAATTATTTATAACTCCAAAAATCATGAGATAAATTTTTGTGAGCTTCCTATGCCATGTTTAGTCTCTGGTGAAATTTTGAAGTCTTTTGGAACAAGTTGATTTTTGAGCATTTATCTTTAATTGTTAAATAGTGCTTTTTGTTAATTAATGTCTGATTTTATTTGAGCACCTTAATGACCTCCAAAAATTATGAAATTTGTTTTGCCATCTATCTACACCATAATGAACTTATGTGATAAATTTGGTAATTTTTGGAGCAACTTCATAAAATGATTTTTTTTAAATAATTAAGAAAAACAGAAAAGGTGATTAAGGTTCATGTTGTTGCCCTGTGTTACATTGTTCATGCTAGCATACTCATGTGCATGCATCATTGCATTCGTATAGTCACCGAAGGAGAAGTCAAAGTCGAGGCCGCCGCCGACGAACCTGCTCCCGAAGTAACTCCGAGCTTCGACCTCTGCACCTCCAACCCTGAGTCAGCTGTCTTTGCTCTTCAAGGCAAGCCCCGGTGCATTTAACCCTTTCCTTGAATTTATAAAATGATTTCCTTAAATGCTTTTGAGTTAAATTATTGCATTAGGTTTATAGGAGTTGTGTGTTATCCTAATTGATGCACTATCCACCTTGACCACTGATACACCCGATACCTGCTTTTCAAAAGTATTTGAAAAATGCTTAGCAATGCTTATTGAATTAGACTTTGCAATAAAATGTCAATTTCAAAAGTGTGATCACTTAAGGAATGTTTATGGGAATTTGGTCTTACTCCTCGGCTGTTGGCTAGGTATCTGATCCGTACCTAGTCTATAGCGAGGAGAGGTTGTCCGAGCGTACGGTGCCGTCATGTTGTAGTCCGGGACTCAACAGTTGACACCGACCGGGACAGGGTTGAAAAACTGACGGGACTATTACGCTTGGGTGAGATATAACCAAGGTATAGTTCTGGCTGGAAAATTAGGGACCATCCGTATGGGGGCCTGCTGGTCAAGACATGTAACTATTCACATACTTCGGAAAGCTCTGGCTCCGAGGAATCCTTTATTGGACCGACAACCGCGCACTGGGAGTGGAGAGATGGCGGAAGTAGCATGTACCCACGTGGTCGTCGTACCTGGATAGGAGTGGTGTACTGTACTTCCGGGTGGCGTAGGACCGGGTCCAATCTTGGAGGAATCGTGGTAGACGAGTTGGCATATGCAAGCTTGGGTGCTACATATGCAGTGTGGATAGGGATCCTCAGCTGAGTATTATTTATCCGGATTAACGTTGCTCCTCGGTTATGGAGACTTGGTCACTGACTGTCAACGGAGAGTGGTTCTCAACTAGGAATGTTTTGAAATGTAAAATGAATCAGGAATGATGAAGAATTGAGGAATACTGAATCTTTCAAAAATGAAATAAGGTTTACAAAAATGCTTTTCTGCAAAATACTTGATCTTGCTTAAGCCTTACCTTGACTACCCTAAGCCTCTCATTCCTGAGTCTTCTCCCTTTTCTTTAGTCGGGTAAGTCTTGTTGAGTACCCCAGTACTCAGGGTTTGTTACCCATGCTGCAGGTATGACAGAGTCCCCGATGTGTCTTGCACCCTGCTGCGTGACCATCGTCCAGGAAGAGGCCGATGAGGCCGAGGAATAGTTGTACACCCGCGGGCTGGGTGATTATAAGTATCTTTGCTGTTCTCCACTATGTTGCCTATGTCTATTTCTATTATCAGAACTTGGTTTGTAATAACTGCACCTTAATTTCTATTTGGAACCCTGCTTTGTAAAACTAATGTTATTTAAGTCTTCCGCTCTTTATTTCGATGTTATTTGTAAAAGTATGCAATGTTGTAACCGAATTGTGAGATGATCCTGCGGACATTAGGCACTGATGTAGCCCGGTGGCGAACAGGTCTTAATCACATGGAACATGGGTTCGGCTGTCAGAGGTTGACAGGGACACGTGGGCCATGGGATTAGGGTCGTTCCGTCACAGAGTGGTATCGGAGCATCTCACTTTAACGTTGCAGTGTTCGTTTTTGCGAAAACTTCAAAAGACCTTTTGAGTCCAAACAAACTAAACTTGACTATTTTGAGTCCAAATTGCTTCTCTCATCTTGTCTCTCATATGGCAACACTAGCTAGTGGAACAACATGTTTTAAGCCCTATGTACCTTATTTATTTATTGCATTGCTTTGTTCCGTAGGAACGATTCATGCATCATGTCATAATCACTTAAGTTAACTTCCTCTCTAAGTTCGTTGGGGTAGTATGCCTTTACCTGTTCTTGCTAGCCTTTCTCATCCATCTTCTCTTATCCAGACATGGCTCGCATCAAGCTGACTGCCCGCAAGTCGACTGGACCGCATGGTGTGCCACGCCACCAGCTGGCACCACGCGCTGGGGAGGAGACTGGAGAATCTTCCAACGGTCGTCGCTTTCCCCGCCGCACCCGCAAGAACCTGAAGGAGGAAATCAAGAATCTGAAGGCTGAAATGGAGAACATGGAGCATGACTTCTACCTTTCACGCCTGGAGTTTTATGAGGCACGAGCTTCCCTGGAGCAGGCCAACCAGAACACGGTTCGCGCTATCGAGCAGCGCAATGATGCTTGGACCCGCGAGGACGTTACCAGAGCCCAGCTCCACGGACTGCAGCAGTACACAGCTCAGATTGAACAGTTCAATGATATGCTTCATGAGGAAGTGCATCAGCTGTATGATCAACTCCACCCCTTGGTACCCCCGGTTATGGAAGACCCTGAGGACGGAGTAGTGGAAGAACCCGATGTGGAACAAGAGCCAGACGTGGACGAAGAAATTGAACCTGCTGAGGACGTCCACGCTGAAGACGAGGACGAGGAGGAAGAGCCTGAGCTAATCCTCGAAGAAGACGACGATGAAGAAATGATCATCATCGATAAGGACTAGACCCGTCTTTAGGAGATGGAGATCCTGTGTGTCTGTACCACCTGCTTACCTAAAACCTTAGTCTAGGTTTGGGAGC
This sequence comes from Coix lacryma-jobi var. lacryma-jobi, assembly GCA_009763385.1. Taxonomy (NCBI): domain Eukaryota; kingdom Viridiplantae; phylum Streptophyta; class Magnoliopsida; order Poales; family Poaceae; genus Coix; species Coix lacryma-jobi. Next base: position 24,110 of record VDCT01000501.1, read on the forward strand.
GTTAGTCTGTCTTTTGTTAAGTCAGTCTGTATCTTTCTTTTCGTACCTTTTTTCCCCTTATCAGTCCGTTGTTATCTGTCAGTCATCTTTATCAATCTATCAACCTTTGTATCCGAAGAAGCTATCAGTCTGTTGATTTCAGAACCCTATCTATGAATGCTAAGTTCCAAGTTGCTTAACAGATGCCTGTGAACACTCGCACTGGAGCTGGAGGTTCTGATGATGCCAACCTTCCAAACCCTCCACCTGTTCCTACTACGCTAGCAGATGCCATTGCAGCCTTGGCCGCCGCTGCCAACCTAATGGCTCAAACCAAGGACAGCAGAACTTTCACCGTGGTCGCCACAACATCAACCAAGAGACCACCTATGTGGAATTCACCGAAACTCGTCCACCGGTCTTCACCAAGGCCGATGAACCCCTCAAAGCTGATGATTGGCTCCGCACCATGGAGCAGAAGTTTGGTCTTATCAACTGTACCGACATCCAGAAGCCCTGGTTCGCTTCCCAGTAGCTTCGTGGTCCAGCAAGCGCTTGGTATGCCAACCTGTTGGCTGCCCAGCCAGAGGGTCATCAGTTGACCTAGGAGGAGTTCCGCACTGCCTTCCGTGCTCATCACATCCCTTCCGGATTAATGAAGATGAAGCTTGATCAGTTCCTGGCTCTCCAACAGAAAGACTCCACAGTCATGCAGTATGTGGGTCAGTTCAACCATCTTAGCCAGTATGCCTCAGAGTATGTCAACACAGATGAGAAGAAGAGGGGTTGTTTCCTCAGAGGACTGCACCCAAAGATCCGCAGGAGCTTGTCCAATAACCTAACTGGGTCTTATCACGATGTTGTTGACCGGGCTGTTGCTTTTGAAGAAAGCAATCGCCAGTACCAGGAAGAGAAGAAGAAGAAGAAAGCAGGGTCAAGCAGCTTCTCTGGCGGTCACAAATGCCAGAGAGTCATCTATCACCCCAGCCACCACCACAATCGTTTACCTTACCCCAACCAGCAAGTGGTCGTCCGTACCGCGGCCACCACCCATAATGCCAACCAGCAAAGTGCCACACAGCCGAACGCCCCAGGTGTTCGTATCACCACTCCACAAACAGCCTACAACCATCCCTGCTACAACTGCGGCCAGCTTGGTCACTGGTCTCGTGAGTGCCCAAAGCCCAAGAGGTATGTCCAGAATACTCAGAAGAATCCTGGAGGATCTCAGCAGCAGCAGCACCGTGCACAGCAGCAGCATGCTCAGAAGGGCAAGATTGTCAAGAAGCACGGGCAAGTCTACTACACCGCTGTCAGCGATATACCAGAAGGGGAGCCCGTCATGATCGGTAGGTTTCCTGTTGCCAATCACCTTGCAGTTGTGTTGTTTGATTCTGGTGCAATCGCATTCCTTCATCAGTCGTACTTTGGTCATCAAGCATGAAATATCAATTGAAGATTTAAAAGAAGTTTCTGCATATTTTCGCCTGAGGGCGTAAAGTACTAAGGAAGTGGTTCGCAAGTATACCAGTAAGGTGGGGGAACATGTATTTCCCACACCATGATAGTGCTTCATGATCAGGAGATAGATGTCATCCTAGGCATGAATTGGATGTGTCAGTATAAAGCCATGATCGACATCTTGATAGAGTTGTGAGAGTGGATATTCCTAACAGTACCGCCAAACTCCTTCTCTCCAACTTCCAATGCCTCAAAAACCAGCAGCCACTCAAATAATACTGCCTATGTTCTGGAAACAGGGACATCCCCGTGGTTTGTGAATTCCCTGATGTTTTTCCTGAGGATTTGCCTGGTCTGCCTCTGACCGTGACGTTGAGTTTGCCATAGACCTAAAGCCCGGTAACGCTCCTATAGTCCATGGTCGCCTAACTTACGAATCAAGCGGCCTTCTCTCTTCTCAACCCCACCCTCCGCGAAGGGCATAACGTCTTCTGTCCGAGAAACTGTTCACTGCATATGTGGGTTGTTTGATTAATCTAACTATGTTGCTTCCTGCTTCCCCTAAACGAAGTATCGTTTCCATAGTAACGACGTTCTCGCTGTTCCACAACGCCAACTTACTGGTGTTTCTGCATCTTCCTGCCATACAAGAGCCTCATCGAAGGTTGCCCATATTAAATGCTTTCTGATATACGTTGTTTGTTGTAACCAAATTTCATTTGCTAAATGGCAAACCACTTATCCCAAATCTCTTCGGGTATCAACCTGCTCTCAACATAATTCCTCTAAACCTGATTTACACGCTGTTCAGTTTATGCCCTACGTCTCTGGGATGGTAACGAACTATGATTAACTGTACCGTATATTCCTTTTTGCTTTTCTTCTCCAGAATGGTGTCCAGTTCAACTGTGTTTTCGCCGGTCCGAAACTATGAATTTGGGTATACGAACAACAGGATAATCTGTATTGATATAGATCTCTGCAAACTGACCGGGTACTGCGATAACCGGTTTACTGGCTAAAATGAGCGGGTCTTGGTGGAGACGGTCTATTACTATGTACCATATTCGCCCATCATTTCTTCCCTCTATAAGTAGTAGGCAACCGTGCTAAATGCCATACTCACCCTTCCCCTCCATTCAGGTTTGATAGGGGATTAGGTTCCGGCTGGCTTCAGGTGAATGGCCTTCATCTCCGACAACAGTGTCGCATCTGCTACTACGCGGCAATTTCTTCTTCATTGTTGGTCCACCCAAATCTGGACGCCAAATCTTGATACATCTAGTGCTCCCGGATGAATAGACAACTTGGAAGATTGAGCCTCATCCATGATCTGATTTTTGAGTTCCTATTTTTGGGTACCCTAAGCGTTATCAACCCATAACACTCTCCTTATCATCACATCGTAAACTATTTTTTACGGGTTCAGTGGCAGCTCTAGCTTTTCCTTGATATAATAGTATCCCTGTGTCGTGTTTTCTGCCATTCTTAGAATCTGATCACACTAAGTGTCTGCAGTCTCGATTGAACGAAGATCACATGGGTTCGGACTAAACCGTCCTCTGGTTTGACCTCCAAGTTATTACAATCGCATTTCGCAGACTCCAAAGCATCAGCAAACCACAATTTGCTTTTCCTGGATACTAATTGTATCAGTAAATTGTAATCCTGTAATCAACTCAAGAAGCCATCTGTCTGCTCATATGTCAGTTCAAGTGTGATAAGAATATACTTGAACTTTGTGGTCCAGTGTACATGTCAAGACGTTACCGAAGCAGAATGTCATAAGTTTTAAGATCGTGTACCACAAGCTAATTTCCAAGTCATGCGTAGGAAAATAACTACTTCATGTTTTCTCAAGTGAACATGAAGCATAAGCAAATCACTCTGCCTCTTGCCACTAGAACAACAGCCTAACCAACTTTCGATGCGTCGGTCATAAGCACATAAACACTTTCGAATATCTAGTTGACTAAGACAGGGGCAGTGGTTATACTTTCTGCAGTTTAACGGACAGCTGTTGTTCACACTTTCTTCTGTCCACTCAAACTTCTGATCTTTGAAGCAACTTGTCATGGGCTTTCAAGGCAATCTTGGCGAAGAATCGGGAATGAAACGACGGATCCCCTGCTAAAAACCGAGAAAACCCGAATCTCCCCCACCGAGATTGGAGCTTCCCAATCCATTACTTTTTTCTTGACTATTGCTAGGGTCCCAAGATTCCTTCTTCGGACAGGATGTGACAATGAATTGTACTTGCTTTCAACCAAACTCGCATTTACTACTTAAGCATAGAATGTAATGTCCCTGAGTCTTGTCAAGACACAATCCTCAAATGCTCTGCGTGGTCGTCTGGGTTTCTCCAGAATAAACCAAAATGTCATCAATGAACACCACTACAACTTATCTAGTTCTGGCATGATACCGAGTTCATCAAACTCATAGTATGCTGGAGCATTTGTTAATCCAAAAGACATGACAAATACTCGTAACCAGCCATATCTGGTCTAAAAAGCAGTCTTTGAATCTTTGGTGGTCGGATTCTAATTTGATGATCTCCTATCTCAAATGATCTTGGAGAATACTTTGGCTCTGGATAAACTGATCAAACAAAATATCTACCGTGGCAACGGATATTTTGTTCTTAACGGTCACGGCATTAAGCGGTCGATAATCCACACACATCCGTAAGACTTGTCCTTTTTCTTGACAAACAAGCTGGGCATCCCCATCTGACACACTAGGTTTGAATGAAACCTTGTCCAAAAGTTCTTAATCTGCGTCTTGAGTTCGGCTAATTCATTGGGCGGCATACGATAAGGTCTTCTCGAGATCGGTGCAGTTCCTGGTAACAGCTTCAATAGTAAACTTAACAGCCCGTTGGGCTATAAACCCGCAACTCATCTGGAAAGACGTCTGGGAAACCCGAACAACTGAATTTTTTGACAGGTCCTCTATAGATATAGGTAACAAATCGAATCAAAAATCTGCTCCTCTAGGAAGAGAGATACGTATCTTGGTGTTAATCCTTGCATCAGATAGGTAAGAGTTCTATCTGCAGTGTCTAACACCGCTTCCATCACTACTCATCCAACTCATTCCTAGGACTACATCCATACTGAGTCCTGGCAAACTACTAAATTGGCTCCAAAACTTATGCCTCCGATGTCGAGGGTTGCAGATCACGTCCCATCTGCCAGACAACACTACTTACCCCACAGAGCTTACGCGAAACCCATAATCCATTTCAGACACCTCTTGATTATGCTTTTATGCAAATGCTTTACTCATGAACGAATGCGATGATCCAGTATCAAACAAACCAATGCAGGATGATGGTTAACAGACACATCACAGTCACGGGCTCCTCACACGAGCTTCTTCACGGTCATGTTGTGCATGCGTCGTGTAGTTGGCCTGTTGCTTCTTTTGGTAGGGCAGTAACTTGCGAATGTCCCTCTTTGGTTTGCTTTGTAGCATGGTCCCCCGAACCAAACGGTTTGTTCCCTGAAGAACTGCCTTGACCTCCACGAGCCTGAGCAGCAGCTATCTTGTATGGCTTCTGATTGCGCTGAGCTTGTGGCTGATTCTTCTTCTGCGGCGGCCTAAAACGTGCCCCCGGCGCTGGTGGTCGATATAGATTTCGCTGAGCTGGTGGTCCTCTGGGTTTGTGATGAATCCTGATTCAAGGTCCTCATTCCGGCCTTGCTAGCAAGCATGCTTGTTGTTAATGGTTCTCTGAATCAACAGTCGCTTATGAAGTCATTGAATGGTACGGAAGATGTACCCACTTGACTCATGTCCCATTTTAGTGTTCAAGGCCTCTTTGAATAGAATCTTCTTAGCGTCTGTGTCCAACGAAGTTGGGATATAGCGAGCAACGAGTTGAACAGATGATGATACTCTGGATAACCCGGTTCCTTGATCAGATTCATGAACTCTCCATTTTCATCGTGTCAAGCAGCCCGGTGGAATGTATGACTCGAAACGCACAGCAGTAAACATCTCCAAGTGATAGGAACATTTGCAGGATAGGTGGTACGATGATTCCCACCCCAAATCCCGGCTGGTCCTTGCAACTGGTGGTGCGGCATATTGCTTTTAAGCTCTTCTGTGAGCCTAAGCAAACGAACTTCTGCTCCAAGATATGCAGCCATTCTTCTGCCTCCATGGTCTGTAGCTTCCTTGAAGATTGGTGGTTTGGTATCCCAGGAAATCCTTGAAAGAATATACTGGTTTAGCTCTTGGCGTTGGGTGTCCTTGCGCCATTCTCCCTCATCAAAGTTTCAATGTTGCGCTGCTTCCAGAAATTGAGCAAAATAGTTGGCTCAGCCGCGGGATGGAGGAGGTGGTGGATTGCGGTTTTCTCTGGGGTCCTCATTTCCACACTACCGCTGTCTCCACTACGAGTTGTCGTCATCTGCATATAGGAAGTAAGCGACCATTAGGCAAGTTGCAACTTGTAGAGAACAATAATATACCCATGAAATTATTCGGAAACAATTCACCAAACAATGACAGAGGTACAATAATTTCAATCCACATCGCATCAAACACATAACAAGATCACTACTTAATACATCATGCAAACATAACATAACATCCATCGTTTTGCCATACATATGGGACTTTCCAAGCCTCACACAACTCACATAGTTCCATACTCTGCTACATCTAGCACCTACAACAAAAGATCGGGCCACTACAACACAAAAGATCACTATGTCGATAGCGCTAACTAGTCTACTCTCTCATGGGCATCACCACTACACCGTCGCTAGAACACATCTGAAGAACTACTAGAAGAACTAATCGGCTCCGGATCCTCTGGGGAAAGTGGGGTTCCTCTCTCTCATTCCTCCCTACGGTGGATCTCTCGTGCAGACGATCGTTGTAGTTCTGCAGGTGATGGAGTTGCAGCTCCAGGTCTCCACGCGCAACCTCAGCGCCTGTTCTCCTCTGAAACACGAATGCCCTCAACACAAACTCTCGAACGCGCCTCCTCAGTCCCCTCCCCTCATGACCAGGCCAAGAAAGTAGTCGACCCTGCTGAATGGCAACTGATGAGGCTCGTCCCCCTGCTCCCTCTGAAGTGCCTAGTCCTCTTCTACTGTCAACTGAGCTAGCTGTGTAGTGAGGAGGTCTATCTCTGTAGCCGTGCTCCTCCTGACGGCGATGTTCGGCCGCAATCCTCCTCGCTAAAACCATGGTCCAACTGCTCATAGCTGCGGGATAAGCAGCCATAAGTAGCCATAAGGTGCAGCCATGGCCCCCCTGCTGGCCCGGCACAATGCTCCTCTCAACGAACTACCTCCAAAAAGTAGCTCCTGGCTGACGCCACACTGAAAGATACGGATCCACTGTCGGGAAGATACTGGCAGTCCCTGAGCAACCACTCCCGGATGGTCCTCCATGATGGTCCCGAAGAAGGTATAAGCAACCTGGTTGGCTGCATCCCAGGGGGTCCCTCCCCTGCAAGCAAACACTCGTTGCACCAACGTGATCCCGTCCCTCACGGCTAGGCACGTCGACTTCCACCGTGTACACTTGGCGATCCTCTGACATACTTCACACGGTGACCAGTCGTACTGTGTCCTGGCCCTCCTGATATCCCACCAGGTGCAGAACTCTCCAAGAATATGTGGCATCCCAAACTCCTCTAGAAAGTCCTCTAATCCCTCATCGGTCCATGGCCCAGCATGTAGTTAGAGCTCTTGCCTCCGTGGACTTGCGATGCAGTGCGCTTGGTGGCGTGCATCTGTAAGAAGTTTATCCACACAGTTTTTAATTAGTTGAAACAACTTTTATTAAAAACGGGACAGAAAACCATAAGGAGGAAGTAAGATAATGCAAAGATTTACGATCATGATGCCATGCACGTTGTACGTCCTCACTGCCTAAATCTAACGTGACGGTGGCATACACGTTCACATCATAGGCGTAACTATACTTTGCTACACGTTCGCG